>JACXGK010015382.1:0-10460 GCA_016801125.1 Novumbra hubbsi | reverse complement strand
TGTATGTTAATCACTGTTGCTAATGCAAATATATTCCCCGTGAGGGACGAAAACCACAACCTACTTGTCTGTGCTAGTATTCTTTCAGTCACCCACCTATATAGGGTTTTGACACCGGCCGTTGCGTTCCCCCACCTCCAGCGAGCTCACTAGTTAGGTACCATCAAGGAGGTGGGCACGTAACACATGCAAATTCAGTTTGGTCATAAGAGGTCATTTACAAAGCTTAGATGACAACAATGTTCCGTTTAATTGCTAGAGCTGTTAGGAACTCCGGTTCCTCTAGAACGGTACCTGTTTTTGTTAGCCTGTGCTATTTACAGAAAACTGAGCCAGAGTGGCTGGCCTGGGGGCAAAGCTTTTAACGGTTAGTGGTTAACGTTTGTGGACGGTGGACGTTAACAGTTCCTCCTTGTGTTGACACTGTCTCACCATCCTGGCTTGCTCACGTTGTCAACCAGGGCCGTGTGTGTCTGTGTGTTGTACCGTGATAGATTGCCTGTTTGCTATGGCTGTATGCTGTGTCGCTTTATACTATACTTTGTCCTAGTTCATACTATCCTTCATTGTCTTTCAAACAATATCTATAGATAAAGGTCATGTAATTAAACAAAAAACAATGACATTTTAACCATGATATCATATATTTAACAAATTATTTACAAAGACACCATTTCCTACTGAGGAAAAATGTAGGACACCTACGCCCTAATAGCTGGTATCGCCCCCTTCGGCTGAATTAACTTCCTATAACTGTCTACCGGTCTCTGACTGTGAGAACATGCAGAATTCTTTCAGATGTGGGAAGTTTGAGGGGTTTCTTGCATGAACAGCCTGTTTCAATTCACCGCACAGCATCTCAATCTGCGGCTGGAGTGGGAACCAGGACCAGGAGAACAGAGCAAATCACTCTGGTTCATAATTCTTTGCACTGGTTACAGAACAGATTCTAAAATGGTGCTTTTAGTCTATCAATCACTGAATGGTTAAAGCGCTGAATCATGTCCGATATGTTTAATTATTATAAATCAGGTAGGGCTCTTAGATCCATGAACTCAGGTCAGGTTGTGAAGCACTGAGTCCTAACTAAACATGGATGCATTTAGCAGTTATGCTGCATACAACTGGAATAAACTTCCAGAAGATATTAGACATGCCCCAAATGTATACATTTTTAATCCAGGTTAAAACCAGTTGCATAACTTCCTTATAGAATGTACTATGGAATATAGCTCGTTTAGTATATATTTTTTATTGTATTCCATTTTTATTCTATTTAGGGAAAATGTATTCTATGTAAAGCACATGAAATTGCCTATTTAAGGTATGTTTATATATTCTTATTTCTTTTAATTCCATTGTATTTTTCTGTTTTAGTTTTGTAAAGCAGATTGAACTGAATAAACTTGCTTATATAAGACATATCTCAGAAAATCAGAAGTCTGTATTCAAACCACTGTAATATATGAAATATAGACCATCACAAATACAACCCCAACAGAAGAACCAGGAGGCTGTAGGTCTACTCACAGAGGCCACACATCACCCCCAGAGCACAGAGAGCACAGAGCAGGCTGAGACCGAGGAAAACCAGCAGGATCTGGATCCGTCCGGAGAGAGAGACCGTTGCCCCAGGATGAGGAGTGGGGCGTGGGTCTCCTAACGTGGACAGGGGGAATGGTTTAATAGAAGGTGAAGTGTGTCAACTGAGCATTATTGAAACTTGAGTGTACATTTGGAAATAACTCAAATGTAAAATCACAAGAGTTCCATGAATCCAACATTGAAAGACCCTCGTTAGAATAGTTAGTGTTGATAATCAAAGCATGAGAAATGATTTTCTAAGTGGGAATTGTCCCCACTTGGTGAAGATAAATACTCTTCACACATAAAACAAAACAGTGTCCTTTTCTATTTTCAGTGAAGCCTCATCCGAAATAATAAATGTTTTCACTATAGTTATAAAAGGTAGTTGAACAGGTTTTGTTCCCTGCCGTTGTGTAGATACACAAGTGGTTTGTTCCCAAACCATGCTACCTCTTCATTGTGGGTACTGCACCCAACATGTTTAACACCATAAGTCGCATAAGTGTTGGACTCTCTGTCCTCAAAGACAGGATGCACTCTGACCGGTCTGGAGCTACGCATACGACCCTTTTGAAGCAGGGAATCTGGTTTCCATGGACCGTTGTTACGTCATTTTGTTCTCAACTAATTACACAACGTAAAGTAAAGATTTTGATCAAGACCCGAAGTGTGATTTAAGTGTTCCGATTTTTTTTTGGAGCAGTGTAGTTAACTAGAACTATTATAAAAATAGAAAATAACTAGTTGACGGTCATTGTTTTCATTTAAGTTCCATAAATAGCTAAACTTGGCTTGCCTAGTTTTTTTTATGGGTTTTTTCAAGGCACTTCATCTTTTAAAAACAATTCAAAATGGTATGTACACGTTTGTTCCATTAAAAATTCATTTTGACAGATATTCAACCCTGGCCTGTCGTCACAGCGCCCAGTTATGGAACCATTAAGACAGACTATCACAGTTTAAACCAAACTTTCAGAAGTCAATTTACAACATTTGTTGATATAAGTAAATAAATGCATATCACCACTTATAGAGGAAGGATCATCAGACTGTTCATAAACGGTTTCCATCGTCTCTGCAAAATGCCTTTTTCAAATTGGATTAACCAGCCTTGGACACGTCAAGGTTACTGAGAAGTTACTAACCACCTAAAATAGGAATCAAGAGAGGAACAAGTATGTCGTCATATTAAACAACTTTTTCTGAGTGAAATGTGAGAGTATTGATGAGGACAAAGCTGGAGATCACTATGTCATGCTGATTGAGTTAGAATAACAGAATGGAATCTTTAAAATCATTGTTCTTTCTCTGTTAACAATGGTTACCTGTTAGTAGACACATGATGTCATCATTGTTTTGGAAAAAAAAGGGCTTCAAAGGGAAGGATTTTGCTGCTAGTAAGATTGCACCTAAATTAACCATTTATTGGCTAATCAAGAACTTCAAGGAGAGAGGTTCAATTGTTGTGAAGAAGGCTTTCAAGCATCCAAAGAAGTCCAGCAAGAACCAGGACTGTCTCATTGATTATATAAGAATGGGCTGCCATCAGTCAGGATGTTAGTTGACAGCATGCAAGGGCGAATTGCAGAGGTGTTGAAAAAGAAGGGTCAACACTATTCTCAAAACGTTTGACCACGTCTGTTCACTAAGTGGTTAGACTGTTAACCTGGGATGAAGAGAGGAGACTGGGTCTCCTGGATGAGGAGCGGAGACTGTTAGATGCCGTCGATATTGCAACTGAAGCGTTTCCAGAAATGTGAACTATACTGCCACCCGGTGGTGTCAGGCAAAACCACATGGTCAGGGATGGTGCAGTTGCCGCAGCTTTGGAGATTGGAGGGTCCTCTGAAACAAACAAGGACGTACCTCTGAAACAAACTGGACGGTCCTTTGAGTCAGACTGGGTGATCCTCTAAAACACTGGAAGGTCCTCTGAGACAGACTGGATGATCTTCTGAAACACTAGACGGACCTCAGAGGCAGACTGGACAGATTCCCAGCGAAGTCTCTCGTTTAGAGGGTCGGGGGTGTTAGTCTGACATGTCGGCCTGCCAGGGGGGTCCAGGGTCTGGCTCTACCGCAGCATTGAAGACCTAGGAGACTCTGGGCCAATCGCTTGCAGGTTCATCCAACGTGTTGCCTTTCCATGGTGAGGCCACGATGGGGACCTGTGGGTGGAGATAATATGTTCGACCTCAGTAGTCTGCAGATCCTCCACCCAAAAGCTTGATGTAATCAATGCATGATCTATATCTACGCTTCACAATGTCTCCGTTTAGTACACATTTCCTCACTTGATGTTTTTGATTGGTTCTTCTGAAGTATATCCCTATCTCGCCAGAAGATGGGGCAGAAGATCACTAAATGGCACGTAATTCTCTTACGGCTGTATTGGCCGGACTACAAGCTACAGGGGATGGAAAGTTCTAAGGACTGCGTAGATACATTAGTTATAAATAACACATCTTGATTGATTTTACATTGACACAAGTAAATGTAAACACATAAACATGTGGCGGACAGCTTATGGGTTGAGTGCATCGGGCCTGTAAACAAAAGGTCGTCGGTTGTAAATCCCCCAGCCGGCAAGGTCCATTAAAAAGACAAAACAATCTGTTGTGTCCTCTAGCAAGGACACAACCAGCCTTTCTTCAGTATCTCTAGTCCCTGAGGATGTGTCAGCAACATTTATTTTTAAATGCATTAGCAAAAAGAGTCGGAATGATAATATTCCGCTCATGGAGTGAATCCACACCCAATACATTTTGTACGTTTAAATGCAGAACTGGTAGCAAGAGGACACATGAAGGATAGTATGAACTAGGACAAAGGGGACAGATGAAGGATAGTATGAACTAGGACAAAGGGGACAGATGAAGGATAGTATGAACTAGGACAAAGGGGACAGATGAAGGATAGTATGAACTAGGACAAAGGGGACAGATGAAGGATAGTATGAACTAGGACAAAGGAGACAGAAGAAGGATAGTATGAACTAGGACAAAGGGGACACATGAAGGATAGTATGAACTAGGACAAAGGGGACAGATGAAGGATAGTATGAACTAGGAAAAAGGGGACACATGAAGGATAGTATGAACTAGGACAAAGGGGACAGATGAAGGATAGTATGAACTAGGACAAAGTATAGTATAAAGCGACACAACATACAGCCATAGCAAACAGGCAATCTATCACTGTACAACACACAGACACACACAGCCCTGGTTGACAACGTGAGCAAGCCAGGATGGTGAGACAGTGTCAACACAAGGAGGAACTGATAACGTCCACCGTCCACAAACGTTAACCACTAACCGTTAAAAGCTTTGCCCCCAGGCCGGCCACTCTGGCTCAGTTTTTTGTAAACAGCACAGGCTAACAAAAAAAGGTACCGTTCTAGAGGAACCGGAGTTCCTAACAGCTCTAGCAATTAAACGGAACATTGGCTTTGTCCAAACATTGTAAAGCAGATTAAGTTCCTAACAATGTAGCACTATGGCTTCCATTTAATCTTTTAATAACACCTGACTAAGAATGGGAAGTACAGTATTTAACAGTTAGAGTTAACATACTGAAGAACCTCCCCCAAACCACACCTTTAACTGCCAGAATAACCACAAAATATAATAGCCACTGTTTTTAATACACATTAGCCTGCCAACCTCCTAAGCAGCGGTCCCACAGAGGTCCCCAACCCCAGGTACTAGGACCTCTTGAGGTACAATGTCTATCCACAGCTAAGAGGTTGTTATATTGCATTGACTTACAGTTGACAGACCTCTTCTCCAGGTGAAATAAAATAAACATAATAAATCAAATTCAGCAAATGTTTAAATGGTTTCCTATAACCTCTTTCCCATAAATGCTGATACAAGTAAAAAGAACATAAAACAAATATAAAAAATAGTAATACAAAAGAGCCTATTTACAGAGACTGCGTGTGCTGAGTGGTCAGAGTTGTGTGGTGATAAAGGGTTTGGAGACAGAATCATTCGAAATCCATGTTCCCTACCCACTAGCCCTAAACGTAACACTTACCCTAAGATGAACCTTTATTCATTAACTTGACCCTAGCGTCTGAACTGTAATTCCTAAACCTAAAAGTAATTCCTCAACCAATTCTGAAAATATGCCCAATTGTAAGTTTTACCCTAAGCCTGCCCCCTAAACCAGGAAGGACATATTCCCTAGTGGGGACCTGTCAAACCCTCGAGAGGGACAGTTCGTCAGGTTTTAATGTCTTTGGGGGAGTCTTCTGGACCCCACACGGACATGCAGACATGAATTATTGGCATTGAAACGGTTAACTACTGCAGAAGGGGAGGTACCCTGTCCCTCCTACTGTTGGTTGATTTGCATATCGGGCGGGAAGCTTCCATAACCTTCTCTTTGTTCCCATGGCACCCAGCCATGGCCCTCCCCCACTGGACTGGCGGGAAATGAGAAGGGCACAGCGGTCAGTAGAGTAACTACCTCACACACACACACACACCTTATTGGGAGGACACTGTAAACTGATGTCTTTTTATAGCGAGACAGACATAGATCAGACAGACCAAAATAAAATGATCAGACAGACAGACAAGAAAGACAGGACAAGAGGGAGAGAAAAAGGAGGGAAACAAAAGGAAGGAGTGACAGAGGAGAGTGAAAGAAAGACAGAGAAAGGGAGGAGGAAGCATTAGGGAGGAGGGAGAGAATGTGTTAATAAGGAAGAACACTGACACGGAATGCAGCCCAAGGTTACAGAGTTCTCCTGGTTTGAACGGTCCCCTTTCCACCCTGAGAGGGAGAAGCTATAAAAAGATAGATTTTCCCTATGAAGGTTTGGTATGGAGGGGTTTGGTTTAAGGGACGGGGCTGGTTTACACCAACCAATACAACCCACTCAATACTACCCACCCATCCTACCCCACCCATCATACCCCACTAATACTACCCACCCATCATACTCCAACCAATACTACCCACCCATCATACTCCAACCAATACTACCCACCCATCATGCAGAATGTGCAAAACACCTTCTGGCAGACTGGATAGCAGAGACAAACCCCAGATCTCAGTCCTGTTTACATGATGTGGAGGGGTATGAAGCCACGCATGCATGCAAGACCAAACCGTCGAACATGATACAGTTGAAACACGACTGACAAGGAGAGTGGGCAGAAATTCCAATTCCCAATTGATGCCAGAAACTGATAAACAGTCACAAGAATTAGCTACATGTTGTTCAGCCCAACGGGGCAACACAAGCCACCGCTTGGGGGGTACTTATTCCTTATGCAATCACACCCGTGTTGTATTTTGATGAAGGAGTTACTGCAGTTTGATCTTCTAGTGTAATTTCTAGCATTAGGTTACATTGAACAGAGCAGTGTTGGAGTGAATGTTCTTCGTTAGCCTATCTGGGTAACTAGTGGAATAGCTCTTCACCAGTCGATCTGGGTAACTAACGGACTAGCTCTTCGCCAGTCTATCTGGGTAACTAACGGACTTGTTCTTCGCCAGTCTATCTGGGTAACTAACGGACTAGCTCTTCGCCAGTCTATCTGGGTAACTAACGGACTAGCTCTTCGCCAGTCTATCTGGGTGACTAACGGACTAGCTCTTCGCCAGTCTATCTGGGTAACTAACGGACTAGCTCTTCGCAGTCTATCTGGGTAACTAACAGGCTAGCTCTTCGCCAGTCTATCTGGGTAACGAACAAACTAGCTCTTCGCCAGTCTATCTGGGCAACTAACGGACTAGCTCTTCGCCTGTCTAGCTGGGTAACTAGCTGTATGTGGTATCTGTAGATGTTAATCCTAATCTCTACTAATCCTGTTGGACTAAACATGGATCCATCTGCTCCCTGGATAAGCAACACACATTATAGACAGGTGATGGGAGAGAAGATTGGATAGACAGGGGAAGGTAAGGGGGAAAATGAGGTGGGGGTAGAGGACAAATTGGGAGGCAGTGAGGCCAGGGGTAAAGGAGAAATAGGAAGAGAGACTTAAGGGGAAGGGGACATCGTGTGAGGGAGAGAAAACAGGGAGGTGGAGGAGAAAGAAAGATTAAATGAGGAAATAGTGAAACTTGGGGGAGTAGGAGAGGAAACGAGCAGACAGACCAACAGACAGAGAGAAAGCAACACAGAATTCCTGGCAAACCTCTAAGCATTTTGTAAGGTTTATTGCAAGACATTTGGGTTTGGCATGAGTGCAGACGAGGCAATAGACGGAGAAACGAAAGAAAGGTAGAGTGTTGAGCGTTTGATTGAGAGAAAGGTAGAGAGAGAGTTGGGGGTTAAAGCGAAAGCGAGAGAGTGTGGAGGGCTGGAAGTTTAAATCACTCACAACAAGACTGTTAGATCATATCTGTGTTGTAACTGAAGACCATTCAGTCTCTCTTTAATTACAATAATTACAAATAAGTTGCAGAAACACAGGTCTACACATCTCCGTAAAAACAAACAGATGACAGGTTAATGTGAACAAGTGACAAGGATGAAGATAAAAAAGTCAGTAACCTTGTAGAAACTTTAATTCAAATTTGGACTCATTTCCAATGAAGAGATTCAAGCACAGCATCAGATTCCCACTCTGGTCCTTCACATGTTGGTTTGGTTTCAGCGAGAGCCACCTGTTGTCAAGTGGTAACAGAAACGACTGACCAGCAAACAAACAATTAACAGATTTTCCTTTGTACTCAGCGGAGGGAATAGATGAATGTCGAACGGGCAGCGATATGTGATGTGTTCAGGTGTGACACAGCCTCTTCCCCTACAGGCCAATCGGGGTGTCTCTCTCTGTTGAGCCGTTGTCGGAAGACTCTGGTCTTTCACAGGCCACAGCTAAGCCTGGGGCTAGAGTAGTGGGGTTTCCCAGGCTAAGGTCCTCTACAGTGGGTCTGGGAGCAGGCTCCTGTTGCTGGTTGCTGGCTGGTCCTGGTTCAAACTTCCTCTTCTTCACATGATAGCAGTGTTTTTTAGACTTGACATGGGCTGGTGATGGACACCAGAGAAAGACAGGGAGACAGTGAGTTATCTGCTGGGAGTTTAAATATCTGGTCAGGATTACTCCACGCATAGTGTTAAGTTTCTCCTTGAACATGTAACGTCGGTGAGTCTTACCAGCTCACAACGTTGTAAGGACATGGCTAAAACATTTGCCCACCTGTCCACTCCAGGTCTCCGATGATCACCTTGTCACACAGCTCACAGGTGTGGCAACTTCGCCTGTTACGCTGCCCCGCCCCCTCCACTCTCATTGGCTCACTGACAGGCCGCTCGCCCTGGGAGAGGATTTAAGAGGGAAATGTTTTTGGAACAGTTTGTTAACACTGGGCTAAATCTGTCCAAGACATATTGAAGAAAACTCGTAATGTAAACTGGCAGATACAGACAGCTCTGGACGCCACCTTCTGAGGTAATGTGCAAAACATTTTCAGTGGAGACCCTCTAAGTGAGCACGGATGTCACTCAATTGTCCCACAATTGACAGTCAATTTCAGGCAAATGGCAATTGACTATCCTATGTAGTACATCTCAAACAATAATTAATATCATGTAATCAAGGCCCGTGTGACTGGATGGAAACAGGAACTGACTAGACAGAAGTGGGCTCCATACATTCTCTCATTTCCTTCTTCTCTCAAACCCATTTTTAAAAAAGTCAAAGGTTGTCGAAGGAAGGCTGCGAGGAAATGGAGGAAAATAATTGTAAGAAACTTTCTGCAGGTTGTCTAGCAAAAGTACAGGGTTTCTAAAGTAAATATGTCATGTTTTAGAAATAAATGTGACTGTGCATTTTATAAATAAAAGGATGGCCTATTGTTTTTAAACACTCTAGTAACAACACATAACCCAATTCAGTGGGGGATTTGTAAACTGCCGTAGAATGCACAATTATAAAAAGCAACAAAAAATTATGTGAGTGAAAATGGCTTATAAACAGGTCATTATGTTATTTAACCAGGTAGGTTGTCATGTTATTTAAACAGGTTGGTTGTTATGTTATTTACCCAATTAAGTCATTACGTTATTTACCCAGTTAGGTCATTATGTTATTTAACCAGGTAGGTCGTTATGGTATTTACCCAGTTAGGTTGTTTTGTTATTTAACCAGGTAGGTCGTTATGTTATTTAACCAGGTAGGTCGTTATGTTATTTAACCAGGTAGGTTGTTATTAAATCAGATGGCAGCTCATTTAGTTCCTTTTTAAAGCATTGTGGTGTGATGACAGTGTACTCAAAGAAACAATGTACAGAAGATCAACAGTGAGTTGGTAATGGGCAGTAAATGACTCCCACCTTGGCGAGGCATTCCAGTATCTCCAGGGCGGGGCTTAGAACAGTCTCCTCCCACTTTGACACATCAGTCACATCCAAACCATACACCAGAGGGACACCTTCACCTGGTCCTAACGAGGCAGAAGCACTAATTAATGCCAAATAAATAGTAGTGTTTGGGCATCAATTTATGTCCTGGAATAACAAAAAAAGTAAAGCTCAGTAGAGATTGGTTAGTCCATTTAATATTAGCATTTACAATTTCAGTAGATGTAATTGTAACACTATAATAAATGTTCAGCCTTCTTTACATGTGGAGACTTAATGTAATGTTTGCCAGGGACCCTAACCCCAGTCAACCAGGGATCCCATTTCAGCCTAGTCAGTTCCTGTATCCATCCCAGTCACACAGGTCTTGATGACATTATGAGAGAGAATGATGATGGTAGATGGTGATGGGAGAGGATGATGGGAATGGATGATGGTAGATGGTGATGGGAGAGGATGATGGTAGATGGTGATGGGAGAGGATGATGGTAGATGGTGATGGGAGAGGATGATGGTAGATGGTGATGGGAGAGGATGATGGTAGATG
>JACXGK010015381.1:0-10532 GCA_016801125.1 Novumbra hubbsi | reverse complement strand
AGAAGGAAAATGAGGAGATGTCCTCTCTGTTGGAGAAGAGAGATGTAGACCTGGAGAGTCTTCAGACTAAACTGACCTCAGAACACAGGAGCCATGAACATAGACAGAGAGAACTGAATGAGGAGGCAGAGAGATGGAGGGAGAGAGCAGAGGTGGGGGAGAAATGGAGGGAGAGAGCTGAGGAGGAGAGATGGAGGGAGAGAGCAGAGGAGGCAGAGAGAGAAATGGACAGACTGAATCAGAGACTGTCAGATGTAGAGAAGAAAGACAGTGAACAAGTGAAGGCTGTGAAGGGAGAGAAGGATGATCTAGCTGGACAACTGAAAAAGGAGTTGTCAGAGAGGAGGAAGAAAGACCAGGAAATAGAGGAGCTAAAAACTATGCTGATCTCCCTGGAGGAGGAAAGAGCAAGTCTAGAGGTGGAACTGAGGAAAGTACAACTACGTGAGGAAAGGATGATTGCTACAGAGAGGGAGAACTCCCATCTGAGAGAGGAGCAAGAGGCGCAATTGATAAAGAGGGAGGAGGGGAGAAGGAGCAGAGAGCAGCAACTTAGGGCACAGTTGGAGCTGAGAGGAGGAGAGGTGGAGGTCCTGAGAGTCCAGCTTAGCCTGATGGAAGAGGAGAAGGATCAGGGAAAGAGAGACCAGAGGAAGCTAGAGGAGAAGATGGAGGTCCTGAGGGTCCAGCTCAGCATGATGGAAGAGGAGAGCAATCAGGGAAAGAGAGACCAGAGGAAGCTAGAGGAGAAGATGGAGGTCCTGAGGGTCCAGCTCAGCATGATGGAAGAGGAGAGCAATCAGGGAAAGAGAGACCAGAGGAAGCTAGAGGAGAAGATGGAGGGGCTGATGAGTCTGCTAAGCAAGAGAGACAAAGAGGTGGAGAAACTGTGGGGTGACCTGAGAGAAAAGGAGGGAGAGTTGGAGAGACTCCATCTGGAGGGAGAGGAGGCCGGGGCTCAGCTGAAGACGTTTAAAGATAGACTACACCTCACAGAGTCCGCCCTAGAGATGGAGAGGAGAGTGAGGAAGGAGGAGCAGCGTCTGGCCAAGGAGGCGAGGGAGCGGGAGCGGAAACGGGCACAGGATGCAGAGGAGAACAACAAGACACTGGAGGAAGAGGTGAAGAAATGGAGAGTAAGAGAGCAGGAAGGAGTCAGAGAGGTAGGGAGGCTCACGCAACTCCTGAAGGACAGAGAAGAAGAGGTGGAGGACCTAAGGGCCAGGTCAGCGGAGACGGGAGGAGAAAACGAGAGACAGAAAGAGGACTTGAAAAAGGGCCTGCTGGAGAGGGAGAGAATAAAGGAGACGCTGAGAAGAAGCGAGGAGGAGAGGGAGTGGTTGGGTGCACAGCTGAGAGAGGAGCAGGCAGAGGGAGAGAGACTGAGGTCCAGATTAGAGGAGGCGAAGAAAGGACTACTGCAGGAGGACCAAGGGGGTCAGGCGCAAAGGCTGGGGGCCCAGGTGAAAGCCCTGCAGGAGGAGAGAGACCTCCTCCTAGCTGAGGTGAGGAAGAAAGAGAGAGAGGCGGGCAGTCTGAAAGACGAGACTTACGGAGAGAGGAGAGAGAAGGAGAAAACTATAAAATCCCTGAGGAGGAGAGAAGAGGAGCTGAAGGAGGTGCGGGAGAGCAGAGAGATGCTGGCACTTAGTCTGGCCACTTTAAGAGAACAGGTTGCAGAGGTGACCAGGAGCAGGGAGAGGAGTAAGAAGGAGGTGCTGGAGAAAGAGGATGATAACCAGAAGATGAGAGAGGGTTTGAAGACTGCCATGCAGGAGGTGGCTACCCTGAATGAACTGCTGGAGGAGAGCCACAAGGAGGGGGAGAGGCTGAGGAGTCTATTGCAAGAGAGGAAAGAGGAGCTGTTGAGGAGCAGGGGGGAAAGCGTGCGTACCGCCCGGGGGGAGGTTGACGAGATGCGAGGAAGGACGAGGGCAGTTGAGCAGGAGAATATGGAGGTGGAGAGAAAGCTCCGAACCAGAGAGGAGGAGCTAGAGGAGGCCCTGAGAGAGAAGAAAAGGCTAGAGGGAAAACAGGTGGAGCTGAAGGAGGCCTTGAGAGAGAAGGAGAGGAAACAGGAGGAGATGGATGAGGCCCTGAGAGAGAAGGAGAGGAAACAGGAGGAGCTGGATGAGGCCCTGAGAGAGAAGGAGAGGAAACAGGAGGAGCTGGATGAGGCCTTGAGAGAGAAGGAGAGGAAACAGGAGGAGCTGGATGAGGCCCTGGGGGAGAAGGAGTGGAAACCGGAGGAGCTGGATGAGGCCCTGAGAGAGAAGGAGCAGGACACTCTGAGGCCAGGAGCAATGGTGACTGACATGCTCAGACCGAAGGAGAGAGAGCTTGACAGGGTGACAGAAAATACATTCAGTGGGGAGAAAGACATGTTTAAACTACAGGGCCTGGTCCAGGACAGGAGGAGAGACACCGAAAAGATGGATGGAGAGAGGATGCTGAGAGAGATTGGGGTACAGAAGAGAGGAGGAGGAGGACGTCAAGGAGATCCAGGAAATGAGGCCTGGCTGAAGAATGAGGTGGAAGCAGCTCTCATGAGAGAGAGGGTGGCCTCCTTACTCCTGGACAAAGAGGAAAGTATCAGAATGTTGAAACAGAGGGAGGTAGAAGTCAACATCCTGACAGAAGAGAGAGAGGAGCGCGATAGGCTGTTGAACCAGATGGAGGCAGAAGTCTACACCCTGAGGGAGAGTCTGGAAGAGCTAGGAAAGGACAGAGAACGCATCAGAGCTTCTCTGGAGAAAACAGAAGCTTCTCTGATTGGCTACAGGGACAGGGCCTATCAGCAGGAGAAGACCAAGGGGGCGGCTTCTGAAACGCGGCCATCTCAGGTGAGTGCAGTACCTCCCTGGCTGTCCCAAATCAACTCCTGTTCCCTGTGTAGTGTCCTGATCCTGACCGTGGTATTACTGGAGTCCTGGATGTTTACATCTGGAAGAGACACCAGGTTTACATCTGAGCGGCCTGTCTGCTTTCCTTTAGGTGGGAGATCAGGATCTGTCAAACCAGCCCGGACACAGTACTGCTGAATCAGTTTGGAGCCATGGTGTCCAGGAGCGACTGTCTGTCCTGCAGAGAACTGTGGCCCGGCTGGAGTTGGACGAGAGCCAGCTACAGAGAAAGAACACTCATCTGCAACAACGTTGTGACAAGCTGAAGACTGACAAGAAACAGCTCCGAGAGTTGCTGAAACAGGTCGGGGATTCTCAGACTGAACGCAGTTATTCTACAGCATATACACAGTGATATCATATTATAAGATACAGCATATACACAGTGATATCATATTATAAGATACAGCATATACATTATGATGTCATATTATAGTATACATCATGTACATTATGATGTCATGTTATAGTATACAGCATATACATTATGATGTCATATAATAGTATACAGCAATTACATTATTATGTCATATTATAGTATACTTCATCTACATTATGATGTCATATTATAGTATATATATATATAAATTATCATTGCATTCAGTTTTTATTTGCATTTTACGCAGTGTTCCAACTTTTTGGTTGTATACAGCATAGTATAATTTTCTGCCATTATTAATTAAGCTTTTAATGACAGTGACACCTGCTTTATGATGTTATAATGGATGTCTGGCTTTCCAGGTGGAGCAGGAGAGAGGAACTTTACATCATCAGCTGTCAGAGTCCACCACCTATAGACCACAGGTTAGTTATCCACCACCTCCAGATCACAAGTATCCATCACCTCTAGCTCACAGGTTAGTTATCCACCGCCTCTACATCACAGGTTAGTTATTCATCACCTCTAGATCACAGGTTAGTTATCCGCCACCTCTAGATCACAGGTTAGTTATTCACCACATCTAGATGACAGATTAGTTATCCACCCCCTCTAGATCACAGGTTAGTTATTCAGAGAACTGACTGTGGTTTGATGTGTAGGATTCTAGAGGCCTGGAAACAGAGGAGTTAGAAGACCTGAGGAACCAGGTGAAGAAACTGGAAGACCAGGTAGGTTTCAATCAAAGGACTTGAATCCTGTTTTATCCTCCGTTATACCTTATCTAAAACAACAATGGCAATGATGGCCATTAAATAAATAGTGGGAATGTAGTAGTGGTGGAGTTTATACCAATTATGACATGGTTAAATACTATATATAGTGGGAATGTAGTAGTGGGGGAGTTTATACCAATTATGACATGGTTAAATACTATATATAGTGGGAATGTAGTAGTGGGGGAGTTTACACCAATGAAGACACTGTTAAATACTATATCACTGAGCAGAGGCTGTCATATATAAGATATCACTGAGCAGAGGCTGTCATATATAAGATATCACTGAGCAGAGGCTTTCATATATAAGATATCACTGAGCAGAGGCTGTCATATATAAGATATCACTGAGCAGAGGCTTTCATATATAAGATATCACTGAGCAGAGGCTGTCATATATAAGATATCACTGAGCAGAGGCTTTCATATATAAGATATCACTGAGCAGAGGCTTTCACATATAAGATATCACTGAGCAGAGGCTTTCATTTATAAGATATCACCATAGTCTAGTAGAGGCATAGAAGTAGCTGAAGCCAGGCTCCTTTTAGCTTTAAAAGAAAAAACTAGCCTTTCCCCTTAAGTAAAATCCCAACTTCAGCTTTTGTTTTTAAGCGAAAGCATTTAAGACTGGCCTATAATTGTTTAAAAGAGATGGATGTCCCCTCTTTAAACAATGGGGGAACAAATGCAGTTCCAGGTCCTTGGTATTTCATGACATCCAGAGGAAGATTGAATGGGTATGTAAGGGGTTCACAGAGGAAGATTGAATGGGTATGTAAGGGGTTCACAGAAGGTGAAGATTGAATGGGTATGTAAGGGGTTCACAGAAGGTGAAGATTGAATGGGTATGTAAGGGGTTCACAGAAGGTGAAGATTGAATGGGTATGTAAGGGGTTCACAGAGGAAGATTGAATGGGTATGTAAGGGGTTCACAGATCCTTGGTATTTCATGACATCCAGAGGAAGATTGATTGGGTATGTAAGGGGTATGAATGGGTATTGAATGGGTATGTAAGGGGTTCACAGATCCTTGGTATTTCATGACATCCAGAGGAAGATTGATTGGGTATGTAAGGGGTATGAATGGGTATTGAATGGGTATGTAAGGGGTTCACAGATCCTTGGTATTTCATGACATCCAGAGGAAGATTGAATGGGTATGTAAGGGGTATGAATGGGTATTGAATGGGTATGTAAGGGGTTCACAGCAAGGATTAATAATATCAGGGCCTGCTGGCTTTCTCGGACTTGACATTTCTTTGACCTTCTAGGTACGCTACCTACGGTTGACCCTGGCGTTGGACCACCAGGAGAGGGCAGAGTTCATTGAACGGTCTTCAAGGAACAACCAATGGCTGGCGTCATTGCACGAGGACCTGGCTGATTCGCTGTCGGTGGTATCACAGCAGCCAATCCCGTCTGTGCTGGAATCTGAAACGCACCGTTTGGACCGGAGTGTCCGGGAGGAGGAGTTGAGACTCTGTTGAAGGAGAGGAAACCAAGGAGCCTGGGGCACCCAACGTGTTCAGCAGGTTTGGGGCACCCAACATGTTCAGCAGGTTTGGGGCAAATGGGGCACCCAACATGTTCAGCAGGTTTGGGGCAAATGGGGCACCCAACATGTTCAGCAGGTTTGGGGCAAATGGGGCACCCAACATGTTCAGCAGGTTTGGGGCACCAAACGTGTTCAGCAGGTCTGGGGCACCCAACGTGTTCAGCAGGTCTGGGGCACCCAACGTGTTCAGCAGGTCTGGGGCACCCAACGTGTTCAGCAGGTCTGGGGCACCCAACGTGTTCAGCAGGTCTGGGGCACCCAACATGTTCAGCAGGTTTGGGGCAAATGGGGCACCCAACATGTTCAGCAGGTCTGGGGCACCAAACGTGTTCAGCAGGTCTGGGGCACCCAACGTGTTCAGCAGGTCTGGGGCACCCAACGTGTTCAGCAGGTCTGGGGCACCCAACATGTTCAGCAGGTTTGGGGCAAATGGGGCAACCAACATGTTCAGCAGGTTTGGGGCAAATGTAGTTTTCAGTGGAGGAAACCATCTAAGGAAGGGAATTGTTTTCTACAGTCATTGTAGTGTTCATGAACAGAATGGGCCGCAAGCCTGCTTTGTGATCATCTGTTTGTTCTGCAGATGACAATCAATATCCTTACTGTTATATAAACTTAACAATGTTTTTACTACAGCATTTAAGTTCTGAGGCTTATGTTTACGCTATTTGTTATTTTTTTTATCTAAATATTTTTTTTAACAACCTATTTATTTATTTTTTTGTCATTGTTTTTATGTAATTTTAACAAATATAACTCACCTATGTTCTGATATTAACAACATTTTATTTGCTGAAAATGTGTTGATTCCAAAATATTTGATGATTCAAGTTTGTCTTTGCCAATGGCAAGTTGAATGTATATTAAAGTTCTACTAAACTCTCTAGCGCAACACAGTTTCATTTCAATTGTTCAGCCTTTGTTTTCTTGCTCAGTTGAATAGAAACACAACAACAGTAGTTAGGATTTCTCCCTATCAATATTCTTAATGTATTTTGACTATCGGCCGCCAGGGGGCGTCACATCCTAAATCTCTTAATCTCCGCTAGCATTTTCGTCGCACTGTCTGGCGTTGCGTCTGCCGAGGCACGGCGTGGTCCCTCTCCAGGGGCTAGGAACAACCTGACGTAGTGTTTCCGCGGTTGCCTGTATTGTTTGAGCCTGTCTGGCGCACTGCCTCAGTCATTGGCGTCACAGACACCACGGTTTAGCCTGGGTGTTTAGTAAAAGCACTTTGTGACAACTGCTGATGTAAAAAGGTCTTTATAAATATATGTAATTGATTGGTTACTAAACCTACTGGAGAAAATATTTTTTTACTGTGTAATTATATGTAAATCAGCTGCAATTTGTCAGGTATATCCACCAAGAAGAGTCGAGCTATATTGTACTACTGTACACTAATATAGTAACGTTACGTCTGCACGTATTTCAATTGCTTTTTTGCTAGCTCACATAGCACCACGCCTTCTCATTTAAATACCGTTATCAACCTAGTTAGCAAAACAAATTCCGGAGTCCTATAATACTATGTTTACTGTAAAACCATGTACCACAGGACGCTGAAACATTTTGGGGCACCATTCAAATTGGGCGAACATGCGATCGCCAGGCTGTCTGCGACTGGTGTGGAGTTAATAGCTTCAACAGTCATTAAGTAATGTCTAAACTCCGCTTATTTCTGTACTTTATCTTCTAGACATCGGTAAATACACTGTTAACCGTATACTTATCCCACCCCTTACATTCAATTGAAAATGTATTCTTGAATCTCAGCCAAAAGGTAGATTTATGTGGCTGTGGAATATAGTGGAACCCCTGCGACTGTGCGTGTGTGGTGCGTGTGTCGCCTGCTAGCGTTGTAGGCGATAGACTGCCGAAGCGAAGTTGAAGGCGGGGAGCTGATAACATTTAGTTTAGTCAAAAGGCACGGAGTGTATTTCTTAGACACGCTAGTATTTTTCCAGCCACTGGGTATAGATGCTGCAACATTTTTACTATTTTATTTAAGGCCCTTTTTGGCTTGTAGTGAAAACGCTTTGACCACGGACCAAAGCAGTCAGTGTTGACTGGCTTTACAGGCGTAAAAAGATATTCAGCAGGAGCAGAGGGTTTTTTAACCAGTTATTGAACGGATCGGACCGGAATATCTTTTTATAACAAGTCTGATCATTAGAGTATTGTTAACCGTTTGTTATATTCTTGCTTTCTATCTCGCTTAGTAAGAATCTGCCTGGTTGGCTCGCCAATCAAATGTCAGAAATCCATATGACAGGGCCAGCCAGACAAAATATGTGTCTGTCTACGGTAGTCGGGCTTAGGAAAACTGAGGTTAACTAGCTACTGAAGCTGAGTTGCATGAACTTTAAATCTTGTCTTAAGTAGCATAATGGCTAGCTAGTGTTTATGAATAATGTTTTTCTAGTGAATGCTAATTAGCTATTAGAACGGAACATGTAGGTTGCTCAGTACCTTGGGGACTTGGATGTCGAAAAATCAAAAGCGTTTAGGAAAGATCCGTTGATAAGATCGTATACGGACGACGTTAACTCAGTTTCTTCTATTTATTTCCCCGTCTGGAACTTACTGCTTGGACAATCACGGTATTCTGAAAATGAACCGTTTTTAGACCTGGGAGGTATTTATTCATTCATCGTATTTGATTTGGACTATGTTGGATATGACAGTCTAGGCAGATGTGCTCGTGTAGCGCAATCGTTAAAGCTGGCGAAAAAGCGATAACTTTCTGGAGAAACCGCCCGTCCCGAATAACACCATCAGCCATGGCAGCCCTGGGCCGAATGTCGTTCCTGTCTTTGGGGCTGTGTGCGGTCCTGCTTCTCAGTCCCGTCGCTGGTAAGTGTTGAACCTTTTTAGGTTTCGCTGTGGTTCCCTTGCACAATTCAGAGAAATAGATAAGCAAACCACAAATAATTGTTTTTAATGTTATGACGATGTACACGTTTTGAGTTGATGTATAAATATGTCCATCATCTTTCTCCTTTTCCTATTAATCACTAGTTACTACACAGTCGACTTCTTTTTAATGGACTGTTTTGAATATTACCTATCGATTATACTATATATAACATGCCATGGACTAGACATTAAACTGGCGACGGACTAGCTAGGTTCCTGGCAAGCTAAAGCAACAATGCTAGCCTTTCATCCATACCTGAAGAGGGCTGCAAAAGCCATGGTTTGGGATACTTGCCACTCCTTGGCACATGACTTGACTACAGGAAGTGGAATGTAAAATAAAGAGACCCGATAACCCTAACCCTAACCCTATCTTTATGCGTCCTAGTTAAAGGTCGTTGAGGTAACCAGGCTATAAGAGCCCTGGTTGACTAAGTGGTACCCATACTTTAAGCCCTTGCTAATATTGGGCCACTTGGTCGTTGAATGCGAGGTGCTTGGCCGCGGAATGTGTGGTGCTTGGCCGCGGAATGCGAGGTGCTTGGCCGCGGAATGCGTCGTGCTTGTGTCAGTAGGTAGCCTTATAACTGGGGAGAGGAGCTAGCTGGTGCCTCAGTTGGTGTACTGTGGAGATTTCCAGCAAATATGCTGTATCATATACCACACCATTCCACAATAAAATGAAACAATTTCGAGCCCTGACAGTCTTTATCCCAATCATTTAGAAACAGTTATAAACATAACCGCACCCTGAGGGAGTTCTAAACAAAACCTCCCCCAGAATCCCTATCTGGAATATTTGAGATAGCCTTGCAATGATGAGCGGTGGCCTAAGATGTCTTTATGATGAGACATGCTAGTGAAAACTCCAGATAACATGTCATAAGAGGAGCTGGACTGACTAGCTGTCTGGTCGACCGTCTGGTGCTGGTGGAATGTTTTCATGGAACTCTCTTCTAAAGTTCTAATTAGTCTCAGTGACCTCTGACCTATTTTTAGTCAATGGCCACACCTGACCTATTCTCTTGTCAGCTTTCCTTGTTTCATTGAATTAGGGTTCAGTCCTAACTCCTGAGGAGAATGGAGTGTCTCTAATATGTCTGTGTCACATTTGATCTCTGCGTTGACTGGCTGGCTGAAAGGTTGGCTGCCTGGTTGGCAACAGTGTGTGTGTGTTTCTGTGTGCTCAGCAGTGTGTGTGTGTCTTTTCCCTCACTGTGTAGAGTTGAGTCTGGAGCATTGACTCCTGTTCTCACTCCGAGGCTCCATCAGGACTCATTACACTCTTCAGAATGGAAGTGGCAACTCGGCTAGATGGACTAATGCACACACACACACACACACACACACACAGAACGGTCTCAGCTGGATGAGGTACACCACACCCTGGAGTCTGCCTACAGAGACCATCACTTATTTGACTGTAGTTAGTCTACAGAGAACGTCTCCTTGTAGAGTGCAGGAAGTCTACAGAGACCCTCACCTTGTAGACCGGAGTCTGTCTAAAGACAGCCTTGCCTTGTAGACTTCAGTCAGTCTACAGAGGTCCTGTAGAAAAAACACTTATGTCGAGAAAAAAAAAACTTTATATCAACACACACAATTAGAAAAACAAAAGCACTATCACACAACACCGCCTCAAACTGAGACAGGTAGATAAAATAAAACCTGAGTATGCTATGTAATGTATTCCCAGCAATAATTAATGTGATGGTTCTCAATTTTCTTTTTTTTTACATTTATCTGAAATACCAAATGTGCCAAATTCTTTCAGCTGACACTTGAAGGGTGAGATGGTTACCCTGTGTCACTTGAAGGGCGAGATGGTTACCCTGTGTCACTTGAAGGGTGAGATGGTTACCCTGTGTCACTTGAAGGGTGAGATGGTTACCCTGTGTCACTTGAAGGGTGAGATGGTTACCCTGTGTCACTTGAAGGGTGAGATGGTTACCCTGTGTCACTTGAAGGGTGAGATGGTTACCCTGTGTCACTTGA
>JACXGK010015380.1:0-10530 GCA_016801125.1 Novumbra hubbsi | reverse complement strand
TGTATGTTTGTGTGTGTGTGTGTGTTACAAGTGTTACTCCAAACCAGCTGCTGCAGAAGACATCTGATGAGCGTTTGACCTGTTGACCAACTTCCTGTCCCTCAGGTCAAACGGTGTAACACTGTGACCCCCCCCCCCCACAGCAACTGGTGCCCTGTAAAATGACTGATCACAAGTTCCACCATCTGATTGGCCCACAGCCAATCATTGCTCTGCATTGCTATAGGCCGGGTGCATTACCACCTGACTGACCCTTAACCTCCCACAGCCAATCACTGCCCTCTAATGCAATAGGCTTATTTATTGCCATCTAACTGGCCTTCCCTGTAGTACCAGTAGCACTGAGACGTTGTAACAGAAGCACTTTCCCGTAGTAACAGAAACACTTAGTCGTAGTAACAGAAGTGTTTCTCTGTAGTAATAGAAGCACTTTCCGTTAGTAACAGAAGCACTTACCTGTAGTAACAGAAGTGTTACCCTGTAGTAACAGAAGCACTAAGCCATAGTAATAGATGCACTTACCTGTAGTAACAGAAGCCCTTACCGGTAGTAACAGAAGCACTTAGCTGTAGTATCTAAAGCAACCAATGTCCTCCCATCATTTTAACAACTCATGTTTTGATGACCACCGTGGAAAATATTTTCATGATGATTGATTTTGCCACAGTGGGCTCTTGTCAGCTATCCAAAAACATTGCTGAGTACAAAGATAATATCCAAACTCTTAGCTGTATTGAGATCATGTTTAAACTATTGGTTTTATATGGATCATATCATGTCCAAACTCTTGGCTGCATATACTGATGTGATCATGTTCAAATGCAACCATGCCTGTTTTATTATTTACCCTGTGACACTCTGTGAAGGGAGTCGGCAGTCAAACTTGCATTGGAGTTTTTAAGCAGCAGCTCAAGTTCCAATGGGTAAGTTAGCTCACAGAGTCTTAAGTATTGAATGTATACCTGAGCCTACTATCAGGGACACAGCCCTGACAGGTTGGCTTTGCCTTTTCCGAATTAGACGTATGTGAGGTCTGGGAATCCCTTTTGTGAGTGCGCTGGAAACATGTGTTTTCAACGCCAATAAGGCCCTACACATTTTTATTTAGACCATTTCTATGATAGAGGGAGAGGGGTCTGTCATTCCGTCACTCTGTCATTCATTCACTCATGTTTCGGACTACGACTGAGCATGCTGGGTAAAAGGAGATGGCAAAGAAATTAATGACCCAACCAGATGGAGAACATTCTGAGAACTATGGAGTAAGTCTTAGAACCCATGAGAAAATCATCAACTGCCTTAAATTTATTTCTGTTAGAATAGAATATGCATTTGGGCCAAATAAATGGCCCTACAATCAACTCCACAATTGGTTTGGTGCTACTTGGAAGTAAGCCAATACAAATATAATAATAAAATAAAAACAAATATTCTCACACATGACATGGTTTTTATTTGCTCTAGGTCAGCTGATGTTTTAGTTAGATCAGCTGATGTTTGTCATGGCTATATCAAGGTCAAGCCATAACATGGAGTACAGTTTTTGCTGGCCAGTAGATCCATTACTTGGAGAGGAACCTTCCAACCTAAAACTCGCCCAAAATAGTTCCATTCCATTTTAATATTTCTCAACCATCATGATGTTATGTTACTTGAAAGCTGGTTTGCACCGTTTCTTAAACGTACATTTAAAGTATGGCGCAGTCTTGTCAGAAGCAGTAGCAGCTGATTGTATGGCCAACACTTGAGAAGTGGTTACTTGGAATAGTATCGAGAAGTGGATAGACAGCGATGACTGGCGACTGGTGTCCCCCTCATCACCAGATCAAAAGACTAATTGACCCTTTGACACTCTCAGCAGGGTACGGACAAACAGGACTACATGACAAATAAGTCTTTCAGTTCTCCCAGATGTAGCGTGCTTTTTTTGGAATATGAAGGGTTCGATTTTTTTCATTGCTAGTTGTACAAATGGACAATTTGGTTTGTCTCCCACCGACTTCTCACTACTTCGCTGGTTTTGCCAATAAAGGTAACAACTTTGCAAAAGCCTTTTCGTTTTTGTTACCATATGTTAATCAATATCATTACATGTTTTAGCGGTTTAAAAAATTAGAGGAAATAAATGAAATTAACTATGTCTTCATTTAGACCGCTGTACTGGCTTTATTCACAACATATATGTATTTGCAGAAAAACACAAAAGGTATCTGTGAAAATGTATTCGATCTGACTTAATCGATACATGTTTGGACTATTCAAGCAGCGCTTGACATGGGATAAAATAAATGGGGGAACTGAAAAATCGCACATAGGACTATGTCCATGAAAATATATGTGTTAGTAAGACTTGCCATAAAATAGGCCCGGAAAGCTGTTTGCCTAAAATTAGAGGTAGCCTACCGGAAAGCACTTCTGGACCGTTTCGGCACACTGCACCCAGCACTGTATACAAAAAAGTTGTGGTTGGCACTGGCGTTAACTTGCCTTACTCCATGCGTAGATTCAATAACATCGTCTCTTCACCGCCATCTGTCGAAATGCTGATGGAACTGACTGATTGAATAACAAACTGGTCTGGCTAAATGAATCACATTCGCGTTCAAAACGAAACCGTCAAAATAACTGACCCAAATGAAACCGCCACCCAAAGAATGATTAATAAAACAGTATGTTTGTCTTGCGTAACAGGAAGTGATTAATTAGGCATGTTCCGTAATTTATGACCAGGTTCCAAAACTATGCAAGCTACATGAGAAAGCACACCCCATCAGTTTGTTTTAGGTAGTGCTTTAAAGTTAAAGTACGTGCTCTGACTATAAAGCTTTTTTCACGTGCAATATTTTACAAAAACACTAATCAGTTAAATAAACACAAGTACACGTGCTCCCCATTGTATCTAATGCATCAAGAAAACTAAGATTGTTTTAATAAACACATCTTGATTTTTCTTCCAGTCACAATAAGACCCCAGGCACACCTAAACGACCAGAGTTGATTGGTCCTGCCGGATAACGGTTTGGGTAATGACACGCCCCCTGGAGTCTCAAGTGTCCATAAATATAGCTCAGACTCCTGATTCCCATCAAGCCATCAAGGCAAACTGTCTGAAACAGCCAAATCCACACTGCGCCCTCTGAATAAGTCGCTGCGTATTCTTTTGGAGGAAGAATTAGTTAAGTGCGTGGATAAAAGTTTATAAAAAGAATACATTTGAAGCAATATCAGTGTGATTTGGAAGAGCCAAATAGTTACAATGGAGTTGCCTGATATCTCTTTTCCTATCACGTCTCCGGATGACTTCTACGACGACCCTTGCTTTAACACCAGCGACATGCAGTTCTTTGAGGACCTGGATCCAAGGCTGGTGCACGTAGGACTCCTTAAACCGGACGACCACCATCACAACGAGGACGAGCACATCCGGGCCCCAAGCGGGCACCACCAGGCCGGCAGGTGCCTCTTGTGGGCATGCAAAGCTTGCAAGAGGAAGACCACAAATGCGGACCGCAGAAAGGCAGCTACCATGCGCGAGAGGAGACGACTTAGCAAGGTGAACGACGCCTTCGAAACCCTGAAGAGGTGTACCTCCACAAATCCCAACCAGAGGCTGCCCAAGGTGGATATTCTGCGGAACGCCATCAGCTACATTGAGTCCCTTCAAGGCCTGCTTCGTGGGGCAGGACAGGAGGACAACTACTACCCGGTGATGGATCACTACAGCGGTGATTCGGACGCGTCGAGTCCCCGCTCAAACTGCTCTGATGGAATGGTAAGAAGCTGAACCGCCAGGATGGAGCAGAAATTAAGCATTCCTTAAATTTGAAAACATATTATAATATTTAGTGTACACTGGATTTTGAGTATTTGGTTGATACCAACGTTTGGTGTTGCCTATTTGCTTATTGCTGTCATTACTTTCTTGTAGATGGATTTCAATGGCCCATCTTGTCCTCCAAGACGACAAAACAACTATGATAACACCTACTTCAACGAAACACCAAATGGTAAGTGTTATTTCCAAGTGAACAGCACTCATAAACCGTTTGAAAGCTCCTGGTTAGGCGGACCAATTTGTCATAGTGCCTGGCTGAAATGAGCAAGATCAATAAATATCGTATTATTATGCCGAGTATGAAACCACGACGTTAAACAATAAAATAATATTTTGGTTGTGATATTCTTGGGGGTGTTATTTAAATACAAAATTAGCTTTACTTTGGATTATATTCGATGTTCAAAATGTTTCAACTAGCAGTAAAATCGGAATCGACGTGATTTTAATTTGTATTTTTTTATTTCAGATTCCAGAAAGAAGAAGAACTCTGTTATTTCCAGTTTGGACTGCCTGTCAAGCATTGTGGAGCGCATCACCACAGATGCCTCTGCCTGCCCCGCTATCCAGGACGGCTCCGAGGGCAGCAGCCCCTGTTCTCCCGGAGATGGCTCTGTAGCGAGTGACACTGGAGCTACCATCCCGTCTCCGACCCACTGCGTCCCAGCGTTGCATGACCCAAACACCGTCTACCAGGTGTTGTGAGTGACCTCGTAGAAGAATAATAAGGAGATACGAGGATCGTGCCAGATCGGTGGACTGGGCGGCAGCACAATTGTACATTCTTCAAAACAACCCGTATTCCGTAAGGGGAGAAAATGCCAAATAGAAAATGTCAAAAACCCGCCAAGGGTCACGACAAAGACAGTTTGTATCCAATTTCTTAAGGAAGCTTTGGTCTTCATTGGATACTATGTGTTTGTGTGTGTGAGAGAGAATGTGTGTTCTGTATGTGTTTGAATGTATTTATGTGGTTGGCCCAGTGCCGGCTCTAGTCTTCTGGGTGCCCTAAGCAAATTCAAATTTGGGCCTCCCTTTCCTCTATCGGTCGGGGGTTCCCTAGCAGTCGAAGGCCCCCTAGCGGTTGGGGGCCCTAAGCGTCCGCTTTCGTTGCTTTTGCCTGGAGCCGGCCCTGGTAAGGCCTATGATATTCTATGATACTTGCTACGATTGACGTTTAAATTCGTATGAACCGATACCACTCGATTTTCGATCGACATAATTTAAATAAGGGTTTATCTGTGTAATATTGTCATTTCCAGTTGGGAAGGCTGAAACGCCCGTGATAAATTAATCCGGAAAACGAGGACCATTTTGTATATTTGTTAATAAGAGCTGATGTGCGAAAAGTAATAACATGGAGTGTTTCTCTTAGGTAGTTGTGTCAGATGTTGAACTTTATATTTATAATATCAGGAGTGAATGCCATTTTAATAAATACATATTTATATATTATTTATCGGTGTTTTCTGTCATTTTTTGGCATGGATTTATTTACCAAATGCTTGCGGTATGCATGTTTTTTCTAAAAGGCCTGCAAAATATTAAAATGTAGTTTCATATATTCTATTTAATATCGAAATAATTCCTTCATCCAATTGTCAGCATACTCAATTACCTTGTTTAACAAAACGAAGCGAATAAATTATTGTCGAGTAATTAAATATAGGCCCGTACGCATAATCCTATTTTACAAATGTAAAACATAATTTCTCTCAGGTTAAATTCGTAGTTTTTCACAAATAAATCCATGATACATTTTCGCTGCATTGTGGATGTTGTTAATTCACACTGCCTTTACATTTAACTTAGTACAGGATAATTACAATCTGGATATTTCAGTTAAGCATGCTAAATGTAATATCGAAATACTTTTTTCATAATGGCACAGTTTCTCATATAAATATATATTGTTTGTGTATATACATATACATATATATTCATACTACTGATTCAAATTGTTTCAGTCTATGAACAAATTATTTATGCACAATAAAAATAACGCAGATGAAGCATCGAACTTGTTTTTTTATTTAAAAAAAAATTAGAAGAAGGAAGTGACTACATTTTTGACAACAGTGGTCACATTGCACAAAGAAGACAGTCGGAGGTCCAGTGGAGATTGTCTAGTTGGGGTCTGCGTGGATACGGAGGACCGAACCAAGAGCAGGTGCCCCCTGCCGATACCAGAGCGGGCAGAACGACAGTCGCGCTCCGGTGCTGAAGCCTCTCTGGTGGGCCGTTTACTTCCTGCGACGGGCCGCGGCTCCCTTCTTGCTGCTGTAATGCGCCAATAGCAGAACATTAGGTGTCCTGTTCCACACAGTGCGTCCTCTAGTGTCATACACTGGATTTTAACAGCACCCATTGGACGAATCCATTTCAGGCATCGTAAAAATGTATAGTTTCTATCCTAACAAATGTTGTAAATTACAAATGGCCTCATAAATAATGAAATAGTAAGCATACTACATGCCATATTAAAGTATAGGCTAAGCCTACTGTTGTACAGTATTTAGTGCATGTTTTGACACAAGCGGTTCCAGTCCAGAATGACTAGGTAAAAAAAGAATACCATTGGTTGGAAATCTAAGATAATTTTTAAATTTTTGTTTTCGTTAGTTTTAGTTGCCTAACCGTAAAAGCTTTACAATGACTTGCCATGTCAATTCTCACGTAACCACAAATGACTCATCATTAGAGATAGACAGAAAAACAAAGAAAGTCTTGCACAATCTAGGCCTGTGTACTAATTCAGGCAATATATTGTTTTTTTTCTTCTTTTGAGTGTGTAATTTCCTTGTGTATGACTTTGTAGAATGTTAAGGCCAAGGAAAGTCTTATGGCTGAACCCTGCGAGGTTTATTGAAGACCAGCGGTAATTCCACCTTTTAGGAACTGAGGTCTGTGTAGCAGGGAGACAATATTAGTATGCCTCTGGTGTGGGCTGTACTGGATGTGTTCTCTGTGTTGCATCACACAACAATGATGATTACCACACGATCAAGGTAAATCAGTCAGTATTGTCTATAAGTTTCCAATGGTTTCCAGTAGTTTGGTCTTGCTTTTTCAGAATAGTTCCCTGGCCCAGTTTGACTGGTATTTTGTGTACTTCTCACTGCTACAGTGACACTTTAAAGTTGAGTAGATGTACCCATACATGGGTAGAACTACGAACATTGGGAATATTTGTCAGGTTCTCTATTGCCGATCGAAACTAGAGTGATTGCTTGAAAGCAACATGAGCCAAATTTCTAACAACAGAAACACATCAGATCATTTTTTCATCCAGTCTCAGTGTGAGCAATGATGAGACACTTCAATGACCAAATTACACCTTTTTTCCTGGATAGTACAACCCCACAATGCATGGGAATAGGGTGTTATTTTGGACTTACTCAGTGACCGTAAGAGGAGGGAATGGTGTGGTCGTGGGAAATGCGGAACTTACTGTTTCTGCAGCTCATCAATACGGTTTCTGAGAGAGATAACCTGAAAACAACACATGAGAATCCTTAAGCTAATTCAGCAGGAGAACAAGACAGTGAGGTGAGACAAAGACCAACAAATTGACAGTGAGGTGAGACAAAGACCAACAAATTGACAGTGAGGTGAGACAAAGACCAACAAATTGACAGTGAGGTGAGACAAAGACCAACAAATTGACAGTGAGGCGAGACAAAGACCAACAAATTGACAGTGAGGCGAGCCTCCAACCCTAACATGAATTATTCACAGCCTTTTGGCATTGGACAGGATTGGCCCGGTTGACTTTCAGCTCCCACATCAATGGAGAAACCTTCACATACCTTCGGGGTGCAACAGGCAGCCCTTGTTGGGAGTAGACATACAACGAAGGGATACTACTGTTCTATTTGTCACTGTCGTCGAGGAGCCCAGGGGAGTACACTTTTTCAAAATGGCGTCCTCTCTATTTAGAGCACTCTTTTAGACTTTTTGGCCCCTGCTAAACATGTTTTATTATACAGGGAATATGGTGTTAAGTTCACCACGCCACCCATTGACTTTTGACCCCTGACTTGTCACCTTTCACCTGTGGGCTGACACGGCTGCCCCTTTTTGGGTCTGGTTTCCAAGGTCCATCTGAAGTGTCCTGTGCCATGCAGAACAGACCCCTTACTTGTCCACCCCCCATGTATCTTTTATGCCCTGGATGCAGCTCTGTGGCAACAACTGAACCCATATTAGGATAAATCATGCTTTTACGCAATTTGATTTGCCTATAAAAGACGCACTTCAAGTGTACAAATGCTCACCTCATACTTCTGCCTCTTTAGTTTCTCCATGTGTTCATACTTCTCAGACTCCAGTTGATGCATCCATTCCCACAGTTCCTTAGCTTTGTCTCTGCACGAGGAAAATGGCAGCAAAACGTTCAGGTTTGATCAAATGCGTGCAGCCAAACGTTCATGACAACCTCCACGGCCTCCTCTTTTATTCCACACATTCATCCACACTTCCACAGGGAAACACGTCTCACTTCAGCTTGTCCTCATTCAGATGGTCGATATTGAGAGGCTTGCGCCTTTCAGCCAGGACCTTCTTCTTCTTTTCCCTCTCCGTTTGCTTCTTGCCCCGCTTGCCGTCGGCCTGGTAGTGGAAGGGCCGCATGGAAAAGTTTTAGAAGCACAAAAACGCACATCTGCACGTATCAGTAGTCCGTCAAGAAATCTCAGACTGAGAGTGCACATGTCCCACATATGAAGCTATAATGTTAGACCAGAAATAGACTAGCGAGGAAACGGCATAACCGCTGCAGTGGTTGTGCTGTACATTCAGGGGTCCAGGAGCAGACCGGTGTGTGTGGAAGTCCCTTACCTTCTGCAAGGAACTTGTGTAGCTGGAACCCATGTTGGTGAGAGCCGACTTCTTCTTGGCGTCGTCTTCAGCCTTCCTTTTCTGATCCGCCTCCTCCTTCCTCATCCTCTCCTCCTGTGGAACCACAACGTACAAGTTGACAACGACGTCGCCAGTACAACCCGCCCGGGACGGAAATCTGCTTTTGCGACGCTACCGACCTCGCGTCGGGCCTGGCGCTCCCTGTCCTTCTCAGTCCGAACCCTCTGTATCTCCGCTCTCTCTGACCGTCGTTTCTCCTGGAAGGTGAGGACACACACACGGTTACATGCGTCTGCCACCAGGAGACATGGTCTACTTTAATGGACGCATTGTTCATCGAGACGGAACGCTCCGGAAAGGTCAACCGGTTGCTTTGGCTACACCCGTTCAATAAGTCAACCACGGGTTTCTGTAGCCGTGCTCTCTGGTATTTTTGCACGTGTAGCGGGAGGCTGTGACTGCTCACTATTCTCTCCTTCAGGGCGATAAGCTCCTCCTCCTCCTTCTTGCGGTTCTCAAAGTGGACGTCAATCAGACCTTGCAGCTCAATCAGATCTTTGTTCTGGCGTTTCTTCTGGAGATCCTGTTAGAATGTGACACAGAAGAGTGAGCAAGAGAAGAGACAGGGTGTGGGATTCTTACAGAGTTTATTGCATTGCAAGACCTAAACACCCCATTGTGATTAGGTCCCCCTACTTAGAAATATACAACAGTGTTTCCGAAAACAGTTGTGGCGCATTGTGAAATGTAAAGTAAAACAGAATGCAATGATGTGTAGATAATTTTAATCCTTTTTGTCACTGGAAAAAAATACAAATCAAATACATCTCAAATGTTGAAACTGAGAAATGTTACGGTTTCTGGAAAAATACACGCCCACTTTGAATTCGATGCCAGGAATACGTTTCAACAAAGCTGGAATTGAGGCTATTCTACGTACACAATCATTTTTGAAGTAATCAATCAACTGGTACTTACATCAAAGTCCACCTTTTCACCGTCAGGGATCTTAGGGACTCTAAAGAAAGATGCCACCATAAAAATTAGCCAATGTTCAATTACTTACATCAACAGAAAATATAAACTTTGTTCTGTTGCTAAATTTATTGATTCTGCAAAAAACCTATGAAACACACAGAAGCCGGGCTTCATGTCAATTAGGCCAATTCTGAAACGCTTCTAAGATTTTGCACAAATCCATTGATAAGTTGATAGATTGATAAATCCAATTAAAACATGACTTTTATAAATGGGCAATCAACATATTTCCAATTGCATCTGAAATGAGGATGCTCTAAATTAATATGTACATTTGGCTTACTTCATATCATTTTAGGATACATACATTTACCCCTGTGCCAAAATGTGTGCTTTTTAAGAGGTCTGTTCAGTTTTATATATTAACGTTTATGAGAAAATGTTCAGGCATCTACGAAATAGAGATATAAACTGAGTTTTCATGTTGGTAGTAGCTTGACAAAGTCCCACGAGTTTGGTAGAATATTATAAAGGGATTTATCTCTGAAGAATTGATCCCAACCCAGACGGACACACAAACGCAGCTTGGACTGTTTGGCTTGCTGTAGTTGTTGCAGGTTGGGCTACTCACTTGTACTTGGGCTTCTCCTCTGTCCGTAAAACAGTTATAAAAGGGAAGAATATGTTAGAGACATTGCATACAACTGGGAGTCAATGATAAGGATCTCAGGCAACAAGACAAAATGGGTGCTCAGTTATACACGGGGACGCATCCGTGTGGACACACGGGCTGCATTTTCAGGTCGCTTTTAGCCGATAAAACAGTAATAAATTATTATTATAATGAGCAAGTTAAT
>JACXGK010015379.1:0-10465 GCA_016801125.1 Novumbra hubbsi | reverse complement strand
CCAACCGAACTGTCAGCCTGGTCGGGTTCTCTGGGGTAAGTCAGGATCTGCCGTTCACTAAACCCCTCCCGGTGGCGCTCGGACACCAGACTTTGTTACACCCTTTTGTTGTATCATCTCAAGTCCCTGTCAACCTTCTAGGCCGCGACCTCCTGATCAAATTGGGGGCTACCATAATCTGCGCAGCGGATGGACTCTTTGTCGTGTTACCGGACGGTACACGACTTCCCTGTGGCGATGCCTTAAGGGGAGGAGGACAGTGGTTGCTCACTCAGAACGAACCAGGCGTGGCTGATATCTACTGGGGTCGGTTGGTCCCAGAGCAGCCTGGTGATGAGGGGGTAATGAGACTGTTCAGCAGATGGAAGCAGTGGATCCAGGCCCTCGAACCCTATGTGCCCCCGATCGACCCTCCCCACGTAACCCTCTTCTATGACCGTTTGGAAGACGAGTGTTATAGAGACGAGTTTTCATATTTGCAACAAGGCCATCAGTGGAAAATTACTTCTGATTTTTTGTGGGTAGGTCCGGAGGGGGTGGCGGCGGGGGTGGCATTTACCGAGGATCAGGCGGAGTGGTATCGTATGGCCCTCATATCTCCCTGGGCCTCCATCCTAAACATCAGGCGAAGGATCTGGGGCCCATGGTTAAAAGAGCAGTGGGGGCCACCGATTGGGTGCCCACTGGGTGGCCTGGGGTTTTCTATTCTGAGCACTGTAAAACTTATCGTATTCCAGCACACACTGAAAACACTGTGGTCTTAGAACATGAGGTTATCTCGCGCACACATGGCCGGGAGCGGATGGACCACCCTGACGCATCCGCACTGTTAGACGAGTTGCCAATAGCTCTGTGGGCCACGGGGCCTACAGACGTAGGCCTCGCAAAGGTACCCCCTGTTACTTTTCAGATCCACCCCTACCCTCTTATATGGAGGAACCAATACCCCCACAAACCGGCCGCTGTCGCAGGTTTAGATGCCACTGTAGCGGGCCTCTCCCTGTCACAGGTCCTGGAACCTTCACAATCTCCATGGAACAACCCCATACTGCCTGTCGAGAAAGCGGGGACTGGTAAATATCGCATGGCACATGATTTACGGGCAATCAATGACATTCTCATCACGCCAACTATTCCTGTACCCAACCCGTATGTTGTCCTCCATAGCCTGGAACCGGCCCATAGGTGGTTCACATGTATTGACTTGGCTAATGCTTTCTTCTGCCTCCCCTTAGCAGAAGACCGCAGAGACATTTTCTCTTTCACTCACAGGGGCCGCCAGTATAGGTACACCAGGCTGCCGCAGGGGTTGGCACTGTCCCCTGGTCTGTTTAACCGGGTGCTGAGGGCCACGCTCGAACAATGTGACATCCCTATGAGCACCACTCTGGTACAGTACGTGGATGACTTACTCATCGCGTCACCCGATGCGCAGGCCTGTCTTACTACGACCAGAGCCGTGCTCCTCTGTCTGACGGAGGCGGGGTTCAAGGAAAGCAAACACAAGTTGCAGCTTGTGAGGACGGAGGTGGCATTTCTGGGTCGCACGCTATCTCAAAAGGGGGCGGGGATGTCAGCGTCACACCGGTCCTCTATTCTTAGTCACCCCTTACCCGACACTGTGCAGCAGATGCTGTCATTTCTGGGCCTGACAGGATATAGTCGCACGTTTATTCCAAACTATGCGGGCCTCACAGTCCCCCTCCGAGCGCTGGTCACTGAGAAGGGCCTACGTAACCTGAAGGCCCAACTCACTTGGAACTACGAGGCCGAACAGGCCTTTATTGCATACCAGCGAGCAGATACAGCAAAGGAGACACACTTGGTTATCAGAGGGGCAACAGTGTCAAGGGTAGAAGAAAGGAGTGGGTCATAATAAAATACCAATCCCTCAGCACAGGGGTGAGGGTTGAGAGAGCCATGCTGTTGTTTGTTTGAAGCCTTTTTCTAGAACAGTTGTGCTGACAGATTTAACAGTCCTGTATCTAATGGTCCGTTTTTGACATTGCTTTCTTAGAGCAACATACCACAGCATGGCAAGATCTAAGCCATACACATTTGAGGGGGAAAAACCTGTTGAGCATACCAGGCCTTTGTTGAGTGTGGGAAACTGTACATGTTGTATTAAATAAAACAGAAGAATAGGAACTGTTATGGTAATAAAAGGAGATTCAATGCAGTAATGGATTATACACGGTATAATCTAGATGTTACGTGAAGGTACTGAATCCTTTGTGTCTGCACCTGAAGTGGAATGTGTGCTGAGTAAAGCAGTGCCAAGCACAGAGGGTATCTATTCCTTTGTGTTGTAGGGTTTAGGTTTATGGTGGTCATGTGTTTGAAATGGTCAGCAATAACTAAGACGTCTGTTAATGAGTTAAAGCCACTTGTGCATCTGTTCCCTTCTTGTGACCCCTTTGATGACCCTTTTATTACCCCTCTGATAAGCTAACTTGTGACCTATTTAGGTTGGACCGGCCACCTGTGGTGTCCTAGTGCCCTGAGGGGAAGCTGGGGGAAACTTCCTTTCAGTATAACCTAATAGATAATAGTTAACTAAGTGAACATGTGTTGTTAATAAAGAACTGTTGTGCATTGTCTTGACACATCCCTAGACTATAAGTATGGTACGTAACTTTGGAATCGACAGAGATGCTTCCCTGTCACTCTGGGTGATGGGAAACCAGACTCTCCTTGCAAGTGAATCTTTAATAAACTGTTAATTGTGCTAAAGACATTTTCTTTCTTACCAGCCAAAATTTTAATCCTAGACATAGTAAATTGCCATAATAGATGTCAGGGTTTACGTCTCCTCCTGTTCGGTCTGTGCCCAGAGTAAGACTCCCAGACACCTGCCCTCAGGTAAACTTCTTCCTCTGCATTTGGGCAGGGCGGCTTGGCGGCACAAAGCCGCCGCGGACCGCCGCCGCTCTGAGGCCCCTGTACACGCCCCGGGAGACCGCGTCTGATTGTCCACGCGGAACTGCCCCTCCGGTTGCCCTGCTGGAAGCTGAGCCCGCGGTATGTGGGGCCGTTTAAAGTCCTGAGGAGGGTCAATGAGGTATCGTACCGATTGCTGTTACCGTCTACGTATCGCATCCATCCGACGTTTCATTTGTCTCTCCTCAGGCCTCCTCCTCTAGACGTGGACGGGGCTCCTGCGTACACCGTTCGGACGATGTTGGATTCCCAACGGAGGAGGGGGATTCTTCTGTACCTCATGGAGTGGGAGGGTTACGGCCCGGAGGAGCGGAGCTGGGTGCCCCGGACGGACGCTCTCGACCACATGCTGCTGCGGGACTTCCATCTTCGCCGTCCGGATCACCCCCCGCGTCGTCGCCGGGGCTCCCTTCCCTGATTCCCTTCAGCTGTACCTAATTAGCTGGGTATTTAAACCCCTGTGTGTCTTGTCTCCGAGTGTGTTATTGTCGCTGTTACGTGTTTCAGTACGTATGTTCAGTCCTGCCGTGTCTAGTACACTATTTGCTGAAGTACGTACATTTCCGTGCCTGCAAGCAAGTTTGCTCTCTTTATAGCCATTCAAGGCTTTATATATCAGTTCGTAAATAAACTTGAATTCTTTGTACGCACCTGTGCTTTGATCCGGTTCATTTACATCACCAGACGTCACACTCCACTCGCGTTACGCACGCGCCGCCATCTTGATCGCCCATGTTAGATCCTAAACCACATTAACATCTTATCATGCAGGTGCATCTCAATAAATCAGTATCATGGAAAAGTTTTTTCCCAATTATGTCAAAAGTAACACTTTCATATATTCTAGTTTCATTACAAAAAGTTAAACATTTCAACCTTCTTTTGTTTTAATTGATGATTATGGCTTACAGCTCATGGAAATTAAAAATCCTGTGTTGGAAAGTATTCAAAGAAAACTTTTACAGAATTGTCAACCTGAGAATAGCTCTAATAAGTTTATTACTCCCTGATGTCACGAGACTAGTCTGAGACAGGTTTTCTGTTCTTCCCCGTTATTTTTTCCTTCTGACTCCGGCATACCATTCCCTATATTACCACCCACCTACCTATTGTGCACACCTACCACCTTTTTTACCCTGGTTTATCCCTCAGTCCAACGCCGCCCTTAGTCACGTTTGTGCCTCACCCCCCCCCCCGCCTGTTTTTCTGAGCCTGATCCCTGCATGTTGCACTCCCTGTCTGTTTCAGCCCCAGCTTTTGTTTTTCTTGTCGATACCTGAACTCAAGTTTGTTTTTCAACCCTTTTTTACGAGATCATCTCACCCAAATCCTACTTTGTGGTATAAGCCTTTGATACTCGTGATGGTTGGATCTCTTGCAGAGGGCAATATTTTTATGGGAAGCTTGTAATTTAAATTGCAAAAAAAAACAAAGCTCTGCATTTCACTGTTAGAATATTACAGCAACATTCAGAGTAGCACTAACTTGATGTGGGTATGATTGGCTGCCTCCGGACCTGGGCACATCTGGTCCATACCAAAGAACGAATGTCAGGACATCCATCTTTGAGCTTAAGCACACTTGTGCCTTGAAGCAAGACTGATCCAGAAGACAAGCAAATCTACATCAGAATTCATTTTGGAATAGCCTAGTAAATGTTTTTTCCTAATTTAGAGTTCTGAAAAATGACCATCTACTTGTGAAACTACAACATTGTACCACATATTGTAAATAAAATTTTATTTTCATCTGGTCCATGGATTGCCCTATAAGCAGTAGTTTGGTGTTTCTTCATTGAGTAGTGTGTGGAGTAAGTAACGCTAACTACACATTGCAATCTCCAGGTGAAGTTATTAGCACTCATCTTTTACTTAATTATTTTTTGTAGGAAAAACATTTAAGTGGTGCATTTTTTAATTTGTTCAAATTCCCATTTGTTTTTTCATGGAGTGAAGAACAGAAATGTCAGTCCCTCTTTGAAACAAAGACATTCGAAAATCCGTCACACAACAGACAACAACAATGTTCCCCAACAAGAATAACCTTGTTAAACCACTAAATTTTTGCAGCCAGTTTCAGACAAATAAGGAGTAGTCTAGTTTTCCATTTTGATTGATTTTGTAATCCTGGACTATGCTTAATCCGTGCCCGGGAAAGCAACCCTCCACGCTAATAAAGTTGACCGTTTTCCACTGCAGGTATAATAGAATGTCTCACACAATGAATATGATGGACGAAGAGGGCCTTAACTCCCTTGAGTATGAAGTTGTTGCAACGGAAAAGCACATCCTGTTCACAAAGATTACTGTAGATGTATGAGAGCCATCTAAGAATACAAAGGATTACAACTAAATATTCACAGTTGTTGAGAATTTATCTTAAAGGTGAAGGTGATTTAGTCTACCTGTTGAAGAATTTGTTTACTAATGACATGACCAACTTTACATTTACCAGAAACACAAGTTGCACAAGGACAAGTGTTCACTTCTCACAGGCTATTTAGAGGAGTTCAATGGGACAATTGCACAGCTACAGTCATCAAAACAAATCTACAGTGGTGGAAATTGTTTAAAATAAATGTTGACACATGTATTCAATCTACATGGAATTTACCACCTTTGTCCATGTAACTAACCTCTGAATTGTTATGTTGGTTTTTACATTTCGGTACTGTTGTTGAGGAAATGTATGAGCTTTGTTTTCTTGGATATTAAATCTATGCACTTTGTATTTGAGTATCGGAAGTTCTTTATTGTGAATCTCATGAATGCCAATAATAAAATAAAATGAGCTCCACTTCCATGATTGACCAATTGATTTATTCATAGGATTAATTAACTGATGACATGATTTAATTGGGTCACTCAGATCTCTCCTTCCCACAGCTATCTTCATTCACAATCAAAATGTTACATTTTCTATAAACAAAAAAATAAAATGAATGTTTAATGTCATTCAATATTACACATGGAATTCAATTAAACATGATCTAACAAGAGGAAAGTGTATATCATTGCTACATTTACAAACACGCAGCCAGTTTCATGAAATCAGTCCAAAAAAAAGAAGCATTCATTGTTGAACAGCCATGTCCTTTTGTGATATTAACTTTAAGCCACATATTGTTCATAAGTCAAGCAAGCGTCACATTAACAATTGACAGGGTTGTGCCGTTATGTTCACCTCATTAAACTACAGTAAATAAATGAGGAAGAACTCACCGTATACAGGAACAGAACTCACACTCGTTGGAGTAGGTGTGGCCCTCAGTGTCAAAGCAAGGAAAAGGCCCTGGCACATCCCTGCACCATGGCTGGAAACCATTAGTCAATGATAAGATCATGGAATCATGGGTCGGTCTTACATTTCTCACATGAATTAAAATTCAGACTTAGAGAGAAAACTGATCCAGCTTCTGCACTGGAAACAAACTAAACTTAATGGAAAATCAATAGCATATTGTCTGGTTGATACTGTTCTGGAATGAGAAGCTCTTGAATATGAAATGGCTAATGATGATCTTAAACCAAACTAAACTGACAGCTGGTATGTCTATGAATTAACATTTGCGTCAACAGATGAATAACAGATCAGCCTTACCTTTCTGCCATGTCCAAAACTCCCTTCTGCAAACAAGTGGTTACAAATGTTTGGATTCATGTCGACCCACCATCTTATGTATTATAATACATTTACAGGTGGCTGAATCCAACTTTCCACACAGATATTAAACACCACTGTCAGTACTTTCTTTAGATATTGAATTAAAAAAGAAAATTCTCAGAGATCTCAAAAGTCATACTTTACCTGAATAAGAAACAAGCAGAGTCACACACAGCATAATCATTAGTTTTCCAACCATGTTGCCTGAGGATAAACAAGTAAAGTATCCAATAAGACAGGAGTGAGAACCCTTCAAGGCAGACAGGAGAGTCGGTCTGCGACCACAATGGAACCCTGGCTTTTATTCCACCGCTGACGTAGTTGAAACATGGACAAAGCTAGGATTTGGTCATGTGTGGCTGGACAAGAAACATCATGTTCTGGTTCAACAAAGAAATTCCGTTACATGTTTGAGAAAACATGTACTAAATATAGCAAACTGTCAGCACTGTGAAATACTTATTTAAATGATTAATATTGTTTGCAACTATGGTGGACTAAAACAAATGTCAGCAAATAATAAGTAAGGAAGGCTTACACTTGTTGTGCTTAACAAAAAACAAAGCAGTTTAAATGCATATGAAAATCCAAAGACCGAAACAAACAACATACTTAGGTATACAGGTTTCAAACCTCTCAGGAATCCACAGATTTTTCACAACTGTGTTGTAGTCTTGAACTTGCACAACTAATTCACTTAAGGGGTTGATGATTAGTGGACCAGCTGAATCAGCTGCGCTCAAAGGGGTTGGAGAATGGTTGTTCATGGAAGTCAGCGCCCCCTCCTGAGATGTTCCATAAATCCCAAACGAGACCATTGTCCCAATCCTGACAATACAAAAGTTGCTTTAATAAACATTCAAAGTAGTGAACGTATATACTAACATAATTAAAAGGCTTTGAATGCCTGATATGTGAAATGTGTAACTGAAATAGCTGTCCATAAGCAATCTTTACTCCTAAATAGGCATTTCTGTTCACTGTTTGTTTTAGTGAAAATGTTTCCTGCCCATGTGGTAATTTAAGTTTGTGGATGACATGTGGGACCGCAAGTTAAGATATTCATTCTGAATCTATTTCCAATATTTGGTATGCAGAACAATTCACAATATCACATTGTACCTCGTGTGCTGTATTTCTTTTTTAAAGCTGCCCTTTGGTAGGAGGCATTATAGTGTTCTTTCTACTTTATTGGCCAGCAGCTAGAATTTACTTCTTGTGTCACCCAAATAATTTGACCAGCACTTAAGATTGAAGATAATTCAGCATTGGCTGTTGACCAGGCAATTAACTTTGATCCCCTCATATGTGCTTTTGGCATAATAGGGTTGTCTTAACTTTGTATAATCAGGAGGTAACGTCACAGTCATTTGTTTCTTGAGAACCCACAGACCACAACAAAAGTCTGTTGTTTTATAGAGGACAAATGATACATCTAAAAACTGCAAGAATTCTATGACACCGGCAAGAATTTGTGGCCTCATTGACAACTGTTACAAAAGACTGCATTCTGTCATTGATGCTAAAGGGGGCAGAAAATCAATATTAAGAATGAAGGGTATGCAGACTTTTGAACATGGGTCATTTCATTTTTTTCTTTGTTGCCATGTTTTGTTTATGATTGTTCCATTCTGTTATGAATATGAATCAAACATGATTTTACAGTTGAACATGAATCCCACGAGAAATAAAAGAAATATGTGCCTGCTCACTCATGTTTTCTTTAAAAATTGTAAATATATTACGCATTCTCTTTAGGGTATGCAAACTTTTGAGCACAACTGCATACAGGACATCCCATTAAATATTTTGTTATTTTTGTTTTAAGAAATATGGACATATCATATATTATTTCAAACAATATCTATAGATAAGTGATGTCTTGAATTTTAGTTTTTTTACTGTGCCCAAACAATTATTTTTTTGTTCCAGATGTTAGTCTAGGTGTTCTCTGAGTATCGCAGAAAAATGTGAGTTCTACATTTTGGCCTGACATTTTAGAGTGTTTCTAAGGACTTTCTTCAGTTATTGTATTAACATTTGAGTAACTGAATACAAACTTTGACAAAGCCTTTGACTGCTTAGCTTAAGAAATATAACAGTTTTTACCTTTTAAAACTTTTATTTGTTTATTGGTCAGGTTCCCTTCATGTGCCACCAAATTTCTTGAACTCCAGAATTCCCTGGCCCACTGGTGATCTGCCGGGACAAGTTCCACCATTGGTCTTTTCTTCATCTTTGTCCATGGTGGGACCCTTCGTACTCTTGAAGGGGCTTTGTAGACGTTTCCAGAGGGACTTCTTGGCTCGTTGGTGCCTAACATCCCCGGACCCCTCATCAATCATCTCCTGTAGAGTCTCCTCAGGGATGCTGGCGAGGGACTGTTTTTAGAATCCTAATAGGGCCCTGATCTTTTTGTCAGTTGGTCTGGGGGCAGGTGTGTTGGTCATGGTACGGCTACTGGAAGTTGAGGCCTGAGCTGACGGGCAATCTTCATGCTTTATCTCAATTAAATGGCAAGCTACTGTATTGGCAGGTTATCCAGAAAGTAATTATCTCTAGGGTTGAGTGAAAATGATAGACAAGACAGTTGTTTGGCCTTTTTATAGTCCTACCCATTATGATGTAAAATAAACGATTTAATGTCTTTCCCCTCAGTTGTATTTTTAATGGGAAGTTAACATTGCTGTAGAATGTTTGTCATTTAATTACATCATAATGCAGAAAGCATTCTGTGAAAATATGCATCTGCCTGTCACGGTGTTGTTGAGCGGCGGAACCAAAAGCGGACATTTTTCAAAAGGAAAGGTGATTTAATCCAGGACAACGGTGCAAACCACATGAAACTGTAAACGTCAAAATGAAAGGCTTGAAACAAACATATAAACGAAATACAAATAACATGTAGCGCATTCGCTTGAAAATGAATTAAATGAAAGACAAACAGTGCGCTGTTGAGACATTCACAAACAATAAACCACACCGGGTGTGGTGAAAACTGAACCTAAGTAGGCTCCCCAATCAGAGTCAACTGAATGCAGCTGCTCTGACTGGGGAGCCCACAACGGCATAGAGAGGGCTAGAGGCCACACAATTAGTCCTGCCCTGTCAGGGCATGACACTGCCAATGTTAAGGCCAAGTAAAAACAGTTCTATATGGAACCTTGTTCCCAATGTAATGCAGGATCTTTGACCAAGGGCTATACTTATCTAGATACCATTAGGGACACTGAATAATATTTTTGCCAGTTCGGTTTCATGTAATTCTAAAGCAGGGGTGTCAAACCGGTTCCACGGAGGGCCGCGTGTCTGCAGGTTTTAGTTTTTTCCTGTAAATTGGTTCCCAGTTCAGACCTAAACAACCAGGTGAGGGTAGACCTAACCAATTAGTGACCTAATTAATCAATCAAGTACAAGGTGACAGCGAAAACCTGCAGACACTCGGCCCTCCGTGGATCCGGTTTGACACCTGTGTTCTAAAGGAACATCAACAGTTGGTAATAACAGAAGAAAAATATGTATGGTAGTCTATCAACTCCCTATGTAATAAAAACCAAACCTTGTGCAGTAAAAGGGGATTACTGCACAACCCAACAAACCATCTTTAAAGGGTATGTTAGAAATGGAAAATTTTAAAAACTGACTGACATTTATCCCAAAATGTATAGAGCACAGGTGTCAAACCGGATCCACGGAGGGCCGAGTGTCTGCAGGTTTTCGCTGTCACCTTGTACTTGATTGATTAATTAGGTCACTAATTGGTTAGGTCTACCCTCACCTGGTTGTTTAGGTCTGAACTGGGAACCAATTTACAGGAAAAAACTAAAACCTGCAGACACACGGCCCTCCGTGGAACCGGTTT
>JACXGK010015378.1:0-10521 GCA_016801125.1 Novumbra hubbsi | reverse complement strand
CGTGAAGCTACAGCTGAACCGGGGGGGGGGGGGGGGACGACGACTGTGTACGTACCATAGCCATCATGGTTGACTTTGTGTTGGTTACCATAGTGACAATAATGCTCAGGCTAGACTAGATATACTATGTTTTTGTTAATTGAAAACAAATGCAATTTCATCTGTGTGTTCAGTTTCAATAATGTTGTTGTCTAGGTAAGCAGATGAGTTTGCTTGATCTGTGTGCAATATTGTTCTTGTTGAGGTGATTAGGCTATATGGTTATAATATGAAAAGAAAATCACATATGACCGATTGCCACTCAATAAACAACATAGCTAGTTGTGCATGTGCAAAGCTAGCCAGTCCAACCCATCTGATGTTCTCAACTCAACACATTCTCACCGTATGCCGGGGCCTTCAGCATGCACATAGCAAGCATATCCCTTCCAAACGCTCCCCTCTTAGTCCCAGCTTTCTACTGTCTTAGGGGCCAATTAAAAACGGACAGGTTACTGTAACATTTGTCTTTCTCATTCAGGGGTTTGTTTTTCACCGAACCTACGGCAACTGCCTCGTCTCGACGGTGATGCTGTAACTTGTTGTTTGTCTCACCTGCCAGGGTTTCGGGGCTTTCGACAGAAACGTCCTCACCCAGGTGGAACAGGTGCTGATGGACAAGGAGAGGCTTGTCAAACGCACCCAGACCAGACGCTCGGAGTACAGAGTCCTGGGGAAGCCGGAGGCCTCAGCCCCCGTACCTGAGAGCGCCACGGCCGAGGAACAGGTGAGACCGGGCCGGGAACTCCCATCGCCCCAAAGTTAGTTGGTGTGGGGCTGTCTGCATGATACCCCTTCTCAGGTCTCGACCAGCTTGTTGTGTTAGAGAGCATTAAGCGCTTTCGACGTTAACTGAGTGAGATACATTTAGCTCTGTATCTTAATTGAATCTAGCCACCAACCGTAGAATCTGAACTATATTAACCTGAAATGTAGGCAGTGTCGCGGTCCAAAATGATTCAAAGCAGGCAGCATTTGCAGGTTGGTTAATACATTAGGAGTGCTAGGAGAGAGGGGTTGTTTCAGCAGTTTTAGATTAGGGCCTGGTGAGGCTCAGCCATCCTTCTCCCTCCTTCGGAGGTGTCACTTAATCTGGAGAGCCGACGGTTTATCTGGGCTGTTTCATCTGGAGTTTATGGCTTCACCTCCTCCACCGCTGCATGACAGAGCCTTCTGTATCTCCTCCTCGTCCCGCACCTCCCGCTCCTCCCCCTCACTCTGTTTCCCCTCCTCCTCTTTTTTCTCAGGGGACAGAGCAGCTGCTGAAAGCCAACAGTCATCTGAAAGACCTGGACGAGGAGATCTTTGACGATGACGATTTCTATCACCAGGTAAATACTGTGTGTGAAACGTCCTCCAAAACTCTGTCGAGGACTGAGCCGTTATGGAAATCTTTTCCTTCTGGTAGAAGTGGTCTGAGAATAACAAACAAGTGAGAACTGATCCCTTTTGGTCTTTCTGAAGTCTCTGCTACGGATGGGACAATATGACAATTTCATTCCACGATTATGCTGCCCTCCACTTAAAATAGTACATGTAGGCAGGAGAACTTGGAGGACCGTCAGGAGCCTTCTCAAGTCCCTCATCTGAGGATCCGGGGTGAATGTAGATATCATTTCTTACCGGCTTTATTAGCTAACGATGGGCCTATTTGACATGTCAATTATCCATTATAACTTCATAATTCATTCTAACAGCTCCCCGTTAAGTTGTGCGCACCATGTATGAAACAGATCATTTAAATAGCCAATGTTATTTTGGCCCACGCAAATGAGATTCTGTTTGTCTTCTCTTGCCACTTTCAGTGGGAAAGTGTTAACAATTGCAGTATAAATGGCATTAAGAGATCTATGTATGATAATTTATATCCTATTATTCATATTTTCTACTATTTGCAGTATGTTAATAGGCTTGTTTTTGCACGCATCTCGCGTAGCTGCATGTATTCTAGGATAAATATTCTTGGTTTGATTGAGCGCTGCATTGTTTAAAATGGGTATTTCCCGTGGTAATGGAATGGACAGGTATTTTCATAAGCATGAAGTGGGGAAGTGATGAGAATCTTTTCCTGTAGGCTACTAAGTTTAGTGGTTAGACTGGTACTGTTTTAAATGAATTGCGAAAACTAGTTTATTAATGAAATCATTCTTTATCACAATGCATAGCTTAAAACACAGTTGACATTATGTGTGTGAAGACAAAATAGAAGCACCGTAATTCTTGAGGGACGTTCATTTTATTGACTACTATTTCAGACGCCCCACAAAAGCCTTTATAGCCATACACATGTCGGCTACACAGGCCAAGTAGGCCTTATTCCTGCCCAAGCAAAAGCCTATTTAACAAATAAATAAAAGCCCTCAAATTAGCATGTAAGGGAGATGAGTTTTAAAATAGGGATGTCTTTATGAAAATACTAAACCATAGATAAGACCGGCAAAGCTATAATATATAAAATGCACATGCAACATCAATGGCCACTGCCAGACTGGTTAAATCAATTTAGCAGACTTAATGCAGCTTTGTTTATTGGACACATTTCTATTTGATAGCTTAAATATACAACACATTTGAGATCTAATTATCCCTATCATATTTGGGATTGTGTACGCCCAACTTTGTATCCCAGGTGAATTGGGTTTGATTTTTCAACAAATCAGACGGTTATTTTGGGTGTCGGATAAAAATGTAATGGATACAGTTTGACTGGGATATACACTCCGTGATCCAACAAAGACCATGAGGAGACTTTCTTGGCTCTTTATTTGTTCTTTCGCTTTCTCCAGGGAGAGACAATTAATAGGCTGATGGAATAATACATTATGGGCCTTTTCATAATTTAAGATTGCATTCGTGCAATAGAGTTTCTTTTGTTTTTGTAAAATGTATACAATGCAAACCTAACTCATGACGACATTTAAATAATTACATTGCTATTGTAATTGAAAATATTTTTCTATTCTCTTAAACGTCTTACTTTAGTCTCTGCTCATATTCTTCCATTAAATAAATCCTTTACAAGTAAATAATCATCAAAGAAGGGTTTTCTTGCATTACTACAAGCACATGTTAATGTTTACATGTATATGGTTGCTTGCTAGCAGGGCCATTTGGCTCCATTGACAATACATTGCAGAGAATGTTTAGTAGCAAAGTGCAACGTGAGATGAGATGTGCGCTGCACTTGATAAATAAAACCGCTAGTCAGGGACACTTCAGCGACAGAGCTGTTTCAAGTCCGGCGGATTCTCCTGATTCACGATTATCCCGATTATGGAATTTCTCCTCAATGTGGTGAATTGAGTATTTCCCGTCGTCTATCGTCTCATCCCTCGGCTTTACGCAGAGTTGCTATCGGTTCTGCCGTAACGCGCCAAGCTGAAGGATGGCACAGCGTTGGGGTGGTGTGATGCCCTTGTTGTTCTTGTTCGTCCTTCAGGGGACAGTCTTCCCCGGCGGTCCAGTGTGAAGGCTCCGAGCCGGTCCCTGTGGGACCTGCTCCTCCACGGTCCAGTGGAGCTGCTGTATTCCATGCATTTTAATGTGGCTCACCTCTCACTGCGGGCCATGGCTGGACTGATGTTTGCATTCGCCAAAACATTTTTAGTCAGCAACTCTGCATGCCATAAATCACTTATGTGTGTGTGCATCGTGCTGTGTGTGTGTGCGTGTGTGCGTGTGTGTGTGTGTACGTACACGCCTAATGCTGACTCCCACAGCAGCTCTCGCCACACCGCTCAGTACAACTGAGAGACAGAGTCATTAACCATGTCTGTGAACAGAGCAATCACTCACGCACTGGATTAGAGTCATTATCTAGCACCAATGGAGTTTAACAGTTACATTCGCTAAGGAACTGTAAGATATGCGGATTCCTAACCTGCGTCCTGACCAATGACGAGGAAACAAGACGGAGGTGGAGGGGATCCTTCGCTTTTCACCGTGTCGCCAAATCCCGCCTGTCTGGATGACTTGGGTCGCTGGAGTTGGAAGATGTTTGATTGCAATGGTAGCTTTCTGTGTGTAATTCACCATTTTTTTAAACCTATGGTGGAGTAAGCTGCCTGGCTTTGGTCTGCTTAATGGGGACAGTACACTGATCTGTTGCAGTCCATTGAAACAAATATAACTACTAAAGGCTGTGGGACAGGCAGAGACATGATATCCCATTTCGAAAGTCTTATGTAGGCTTGTTAATCAGCAGTGTGGATCTGCCTACGCTTCAGTGTGAAAGGGGACACTGACCGTCAGCCCACTGTAAACAGATGACCTACTGAGCCTAAAGAAAGGCTCCCTTCAAATCCAGCCCTTGTGGTTTGGATTCCGGTGGGCGCTGTAGCTGGCCGACCCAAGGACACCGTTGTATTCCTTAATGCTTTAGGTGGTCATGCTGGAATGTGAACTACCATCCTAGTTTCCGCTCCCTTTCCAAGGCGGTAGAATGTCCCAGTGTGTTGGGCGACAGGGTCTTCATGCTGCTCCAAGGGATATTCAAGGTCTTTAAAAAGAAAAAGGTTTTTGAACCAACTCCTGATCTGTGTCTTTTTTTACTTCAACTTTGTGCTTTTATGCTGTGCGTTTGCAAATCATAACCCAACTAAGGGAACGTACACAAATGTCTGTATGTATACTAAAATCACAATGATTTCAGCAATTGAACACAAGTTGAAGGATGGTAAACAATTTGAAAGGTGGTGACTCATTCAGTTATGGTATTTCACATTTTATTTCATGTTTTATTAATTTGCTGCAATTTGCTGTAGATGTTAAGAGTGATGTATGTAAGATGGTAACAAAACATAATTAAAATGTTTATGGGGGGGGATAAATGGTTGTGTATTATAATCTGTGGCTCCTTAGTGTGTGGGAGCTGTTCATAATACCCATTCTCTGTATCTGGCCATACAGGGGGGGGGGGTAGAGCTATGCAGACTGTTAGAGCTATGCAGACTGTTAGAGCTATGCAGACTGTTAGAGCTATGCAGACTGTTAGAGCTATGCAGACTGTTAGAGCTATGCAGACTGTTAGAGCTATGCAGACTTCCAGCTTGACTGAGAGAACCCTGGAGAGGAGAGGTTAATTGGGGACATTACTGAAGACTCCTCTTCCTGATGGAAGTCACTGGGAAGGCTGTGTGGTGGCCCATTAAAACAGAATGGTTCAGTCAGTCAGGGGAAGTCATTACTGTCTCTGGGGGGAACTCAAAGCAACAGGGGGAGTTATTAAAACCGCTGGCTGCACTGTGGGACTGACCTCTCCAGGGCAGCTCATTCAGATGTACTGTGGTGGGGAGGGTCCTGGCTTGGTGCTTCTCCTCTGATTGAGGTGGACCCCAGGAGTGGGTCATTGTAGCAGGACCTGGGTCCAGGGCTTGGCTGATGCTGACGATGAGGTCTGCTCTAAGGGAATTGGTGTTTAAGAGGGAGAGATTAGGTGATAAACATTTTCATGCACATACGGAATATGAAATGGTCTTCTCTTTTTCCTCTTTCCTTCTCCATTGTTCATCTCAGCTTCTGCGAGAGCTTATCGAACGCAAGACAATTGCTGCAGACCCTAACGACCAGGTGGCTATGGGCAGGTGAGTGTGTGTGTGTGTGTGTGTGTGTGTGTGTGTGTATATGTATGTATGTGTGTGTACGCGTGTGTGTGGTTGGGGGTGTATGCATGTGTGTGAAGTTTGGCCACTAGTCGCTATCTGATTGTTTGTAAGTTGACCTCAAGTGCCTTTCTGTTTCTTTTCCAGACAATGGCTGGCCATTCAGAAGCTCCGCAGTAAGATCAAGAAGAGAGTGGACACTAAGGCCAGCAAAGGACGCAAAGTCAGGTGAGTGGGTGGAACAGAGGAAGTTCACATTGAAAAAATACTGGTTTACTGCAATATCTCTCCTCACATTTTAACGCACAGTCATTCAAGGCCATTGTCTCTTTGTGCACTTAGTCTCGTTTATGTGGTAAGTGTTTCAGCATTCACCACACAACAAACTCTTTATTTTTCCGCTGTGCGTTTTGTCTCGTTTATGTGGTAAGTCTGTTTTAGCATTCACCACACAACAAACTCTTTATTTCTCCGCTGTGCGTTTTGTCTCGTTTATGTGGTAAGTCTGTTTTAGCATTCACCACACAACAAACTCTTTATTTCTCCGCTGTGCGTTTTGTCTCGTTTATGTGGTAAGTCTGTTTCAGCATTCACCACACAACAAACTCTCTTTATTTCTCCGCTGTGTGTTTTGTCTCGTTTTTGTGTTAAGTCTAATTTTGCATTCACCACACAACAAACTCTTTATTTCTCTGCCCAGGAAGGCGCCAATGACCGCATTCATTCCCAGTGGTTTATTTATGAAAATAGGCCTCACTTCCTCTGATGCAGGGTTCTATGCTGCTTTATCTCTAGTCCTTTCTGCTATTTCAATTATCTTTTATAGAAAATGTTCCCCATTGTTGTTAATGTCGTTTGCATTTTCATGTGCTCTGATTAAATATTTGAGAACTCAAATTGATAATTTGTATTTATACAAATACAACTCTTTGCCAGTGGAAACATTGCAATTATGGTGTTTTTTGTCTCCATTTATTCCAAGTGGAAAGGTCATCCTTTTTTTGTAGATATGGGGGAGGGGCTATTGTATGTCAGCCTGTTTATCTTCTATACATAGACACAGTGCACACTAATGGGCTCAAACACTAACTCACATTTATTAATGGACCAACCACATTTAAATGTACTTTATACAGTCATTTGCAAAAGTATTTGGACAGTGACACATTTATTGTTTGAAATACGGAGGCAGGCTGTGCTGAACTTATAGCCCCTATTTTAAGTTACTATATGCCTATATGTCTATATCGCCCTGTATCCCTCCACAGAATATATCAACTTTAAACTTGCATAATGCTTCTTATTGTTTTGGGGTTCAGGTTATTTTGTAACTATAAAAAATGAACGGCATATCAAATATAATTTCATTTTTTACTTTTTATTGTAAATTGGGGTACCGTTTTTCCTGGTTATGCTACCAAGGTTCCGGATCTTTCTGAATGGCGAATAATTACAGAGACGCCGTTGTTGTATCCCCAGACATATTAGCCTCTCCCCAGTCCTCGCCGTCAACGCTGGTATCTGGTGTCTCTACACGCTTTCTTCAGTGTTACCTGTAATCATGGTTGTATTCACATAGACGTAGTAGTGCCCACAAACACGTTCTTCCACTTTGCTCTTTGTAGGTTCCACGTCCACAGTAAGCTGGTGAATTTCATGGCCCCGATCGACCAGAGCTCCATGAACGATGATGCACGGTCAGTAGATTTTGTTAAAGCATTCCAGGGGGGTTAGGGTTATGGTTGAGGTTGGGGTTATGCACCACTGACACGCCAGCATTGACCTGTTCTTCAACCTATCACCTTCCCCCCCCTCCTCCTCTGTCTGCGGGCTGTTTGTCACGCGGCTCCGTGCTTCGTTGTCCTGTCTCGGCCACACGCCTGATCCTCACTAGAACCTCCAACACCTGAGACTACAATTTAGGTTTCAAAATGAGATTCTGTTGAGACCGCTGACGATCATTATATGAGAGTTACCAAGACCACAACTGTGTTTGGATTAAAACGTGATTTTTAGAAAAGTGTGAAAGGGTGTGGAGTTACCTCCCTGGATTGATGGAAATGATACAAGCCAACACAGTAGGATTTTACTTTCTGTTCTTTTCATGTCGTGATAACCCAAGGTCATACCGAAGTAAACAACCGAAAATAAAAGTAAAACTGGAGTGATAACAACCTTCGTACTAAACAAAGGAACTTCCTGTTTGCTATGAAAGACTATGCAAAACCAACGGGCCCTCCTAGACTTCCACTGGTCCACGAGCAGCTAGCGTGTAGCATCCCTACCACCGTACTCCTGTGGTTCATAAGGGACCGGGTGAGAGACTGTTGGGTTCACAGGTGTCCCTCGTGCAGTCTGAGGGCCCTAAGCTCCGCCGTGGGTTGAAAAGTTCCCACACTGTTCTGGGAATCACTGTTGGTCTCCATTGAATTCCTCCATCGTTTTAGCGACCCAGAGGACATCTTATTCATGGGACATCTACATGAACCTGCATCACAATTTATGTTCTCATTCTTTCTATTTGTTGGGGGGAGATTCAACTAAAATCTCTTTGTTTATCTAAACGCCTTGCAACCAGAGGTGCTCTGTGACGATGATTACTCATTATAACCATGAGTGTGCATTTTGTGAAAACTCAAATTGTTTCGGGCAAACAAATTTGTTTTGAAAAGTAGTCTGATTTTGATTTGTGCCAAAGACTATTGTCCCTTCCTGTAATGCCCATTCTGATGGTCACTCCGCTATAAACTTTTCAGAAAGGATGTTTTGATTGATGCATTTGAGAAAAGCCAGCTGGCCTAAAGGAATCTTGTGCCCATAGGCTACTATCTTGACAGCTTTAACTAACCACTGCAGGCCACAACACATGACATAATTGTTGATGTCGAATGCTATATGTTGATGAAAGTCATAATAACTGAGTTTAACTTGCCGCTGAGATTAGTGCAAAGCAAGGCAGAAAAGCTGACAGGTGGAAGCACTTGTCCCTTTAAGCAGTTCTGATTGGCTGTAAGTTGCTCAGTGTGTGTTAATGGGTAATATTGATTAACATCATGTACTGAGCGGGACTACAAGAAAATGGATTCTCCCAATGGAGAGTACCATATTAAGGAGCCTTTTGGCCCGGTATTTTCTTTTTGTAGATTCTCTAAATGAATGTCCAGATCATGGGGCCATTCTAAATGGGTCGATGGCCAGGATGAGGCCCGCGTGCCGCCAGTTGAAGAGCCCTGCCACAGCTGGGGCAGGCCCTGTGTTGTTGTGGTTACCGTAAGATGACAGGCATTCTAAACGGTGTAATGCCTCTACAATGGCCTGACCTTCCCCAGCCCTGCTGCGTGTACGCCCCACCTCATTTCCATAGCAATCAGTAGCCCACCGTAATAACGGTGATGTATGGCCGTAGCATCGGGCTGGCCGCTGACCTTTCGCAGAGAGCCACACCGGGTGACCTTTGGGAATAAATGCCCCGGCGCTGCACCCCCCCCCCCTTCCCCGCGCCTCCTCCCAGCTTCCGAACCTCCGCTCCTTGGCCTCTCCGCCCTCCCCACCTGGGTTTCGCCGTGTCGCGCTGGCACCACGGACGCAGCCTGCCACGCTCCACTGGCTCCATGAATGTTAATGTGGTGGGGGGGGGGGGGGGGGGGCGCCGAGAGGGCCAATACATGTGTGCACACACACACACACACGCAAGTATCACGCATACATTACATGCATATTGCACACGCGTGTGCATTTAAGTCCTCTGGTAGATATTTAGACATTCATCATGGCCCCTTTCTGCGTGGGCATGTGACATATGGGATATGACGTTTTGAAGGCTTCAGCTCCCCTGTTCCTCATCACTTGTTTCCTAGCTATGACACACACAGTCAGTCAAACGCACAGAGACACAGTAATTCAGACACACAGAGAGACACAGTCAGTCAAACGCACAGAGACAGTAATTCAGACACACTGAGAGAGAGACAGTCAATCAGATTCACCGAGAGAGACACAGTCAGTCAGACACACCGACAGAGACAGTCAGTCAGACACACAGAGAGAGAGGGACAGCGATGTGGAAGGAAGATTAGAAACTATACCATTGCTAATGTCTTTCTTCTTTTAAAATGTGTGTACACCAAAAGTACATATTTTACATTCAGTGTTTCTATTCACATGTTTTCCATGCCAATAATTGCCTTTAATCAATACAGGGAGTGAGACACCAGTCAGTCAGTCTTAGACCAGCCTCTTCTATTCCCCGGTCATCCCAGTCAGTCAGTCTTAGACCAGCCTCTTCTATTCCCCGGTCATCCCAGCGCTCCTCCTGATTCCCAAGCCCATGTTTACTGAGCTCATGCAGAATGAGAATGTATGCATTATGTGCTGATGATCAGAGTGCATTGTAATCCTTGACCCTGGTGGCGCATTTCAAATGGGGATTGGGGATTAAGCCCCTCCTGTGGCTGGCTGACAGGCTGGCTGGCTCCCTGCCCCCTGAGAGCAACACATTGCCTCTGTAAACTCCACACATTAAACACACAGGGACTGGTTGGGCTGCAGTGGACAGATACATTATATGTAGTGACTCAACACATTAAACACACAGGGACTGGTTGGGCTGCAGTGGACAGATACATTATATGTAGTGACTCAACACATTAAACACACAGGGACTGGTTGGGCTGCAGTGGACAGATACATTATATGTAGTGACTCAACACATTAAACACACAGGGACTGGTTGGGCTGCAGTGGACACATACATTATATGTAGTGACTCAACACATTAAACACACAGGGACTGGTTGGGCTGCAGTGGACACATACATTATATGTAGTGACTCAACACATTAAACACACAGGGACTGGTTGGGCTGCAGTGGACACATACATT
>JACXGK010015377.1:0-10537 GCA_016801125.1 Novumbra hubbsi | reverse complement strand
CCCTACCAGAATGCCCTAGCAACCTCACACTCCTGCCCTACCAGAATGCCCTAGCAACCTCACACTCCTGCCCTACCAGAATGCCCTAGCAACCTTACCCTTCTACATTTTTAAGGCAGATACCAACCCAACCCAACTCCACCTTAAGGCAGGTATAAACCACACCCACCTCAATTTTTTTGTGTGGTTGTGTGCTGGTGTCTGTTTGTGTGCTGGTGTTTGTTTGTGTGCTGGTGTGTGTTTGTGTGCTGGTGTGAGATTGTTTGTTACAGAGATTATTTACGCCCATAGACATCACCTGCTGCTGATATCACACCCTGCTGTTACAGCCCTTCTTGACAGTAGGCATGGCCTCCTGACAGTGGGCGTGGCCTCCTGACAGTGGTTGTGCCTCCTGACAGTGGTTGTGCCTCCTGACAGTGGGCGTGGCCTCCTGACAGTGGTTGTGCCTCCTGACAGTGGTTGTGCCTCCTGACAGTGGGCGTGGCCTCCTGACAGTGGTTGTGCCTCCTGACAGTGGTTGTGCCTCCTGACAGTGGATGTGGCCTCCTGACAGTGGTTGTGCCTCCTGACAGGGGATGTGGCCTCCTGACAGTGGTTGTGCCTCCTGACAGTGGTTGTGCCTCCTGACAGTGGTTGTGCATCCTGACAGTGGTTGTGGCCTCCTGACAGTGGTTGTGCCTCCTGACAGTGGTTGTGCCTCCTGACAGTGGTTGTGCCTCCTGACAGTGGGCGTGGCCTCCTGACAGTGGTTGTGCCTCCTGACAGTAGTTGTGGCCTCCTGACAGTGGGCGTGGCCTCCAGGTGCGGTTACTCTATTCTAGGACATCTTTGGTCTCCCAATGCACACACATTCTGTACATTAGAGTTCGCATAGCACAACGAGAGTAACAGTATAGACAGTAGAGTAACAATAGAGAATAACATAGGAAACAGTAAACTAAATACAGCAGATTAACTTTAAATACATCTGATTAACATTAGAGACAGTAGATTAACAGTAGAGACATTAGATTAACATTAAATACAGCAGATTAACAGTAGAGACAGTAAATGAACATTAAATTTAACAGATTTACATAAGAGACCGTAGAGTGAAATTAAAACCAGATGGACTGTTTAAACAACTGCACATGACATAGACACACAGACATGTAGTTATCTACCAGAGAGAGAGAGGGAATCCTGCTCTACATCATTACTGCTGGAGGAGGAAAGAAGAGGGAGGGAATCCTGCTCCACCTACGTCATTACTGATGGAGGAGGAAAGGAGAGGGAGGGGGGAAAGAGACGCAGAAGTGAGTGGATGAGAGAAAAAGAGAGAGAGGGAGGAAGAGAGGTAAGAGCAGAGATATGTAGAGAGAGATATGGAGTGGGAGTGGGAGCGAGATTGTAAAATGAAAAGAGATATGGAGTGGGAGTGGGAGCGAGATTGTAAAATGAAAAGAGATATGGAGTGGGAGTGGGAGCGAGATTGTAAAATGAAAAGAGATATGGAGTGGGAGTGGGAGCGAGATTGTAAAATGAAAAGAGATATGGAGTGGGAGAGGGGGGAGAGAGGGATGAGTTGGGACATGGTGATTTATGATGTTCTATATTTGAGTCCTGAGGTCCCTGGGGAGGTCCTGATGAAACACACACCAGCAGAGCCCTGTTATCTATCTAACACACATCCACATTATCTATCTAACACACCTCCACATTATCTATCTAACACACATCCACATTATCTATCTAACACACATCCACATTATCTATCTAACACACATCCACATCATCTATCTAACACACATCCACATTATTTATCTAACACACATCCACATTATCTATCTAACACACATCCACATTATCTATCTAACACACATCCACATCATGATCCCCTCTGGAGCCTCTGGAGTGAAAACCTGCTGTGGCTGTTTTACTGTGGTCCTCATCTTCCCCCGACGGCACGCCGGACACCCTGGCCGACCTCTGACCTCGCCAGAGACGTTTATGTAAATGATGACATGTTGATGCTCTCCGCTATTGAATGGGCGGCGAGAGGGTGAGAGAGAAAGCACGGAAGGAAGGAAGGAAGGGGGAGAGACCATAGACGACAGAGGGAGAGAGACGGGTTGGATGAAAGAGAAGAGGATAATCTAATTATCTCTGATTAAATTGAATGATCTGGGATTATTGTGTTAGCTGAGCAGAAAAGCAATGTATGTCCTACATAAAGGATTATATGCAGGTAGAAAATAAATATCATTCCTGACTGAAGGGGACTGCATTTTCTGAAGGGATATCTTATGATTCTATGCAGGTTGTGTCTGGAGAAAAAGCTGGAGAGAAAGGCACATTTAGTTCTGTACTAAAGTGTAGCCTATTCTACCATACAGTTCATACTGTAGATGGCAGAAGGCTCGGACTGGGCCATTCCAGGACGAGGACATCGACCTTACTAGCAGGCCACTCCTTGGTTGATTTGGCTGTGTGCTGCGGATCGTTAAACAAAATATGTCAATATTTAGAGCTATTCATTGTCTTCAATGCAGACCATAGCCAATGTACCAGAGGAAGAGAAGCAGCCCCATAGCATAATGCTCCTGCCACCATGCTTGACATTACGTGCTGTGGTGGTGAGACATTTCCCACACGTTCTTGGAAGGTCTTGCATAAATTTTTACTGGCCTGTTCGTTTTTACTTGTTGTTGACAGCTTCTTAAAGCCTCTTGGTCTCTTCCTGATCTTCCCTCTCTGATGATCCTTCTCCTTGCCCTGTCATCAATTCTGGAGGGACGTCCTGATCTCTGCAATGTCCTGCCCACACAACCACACACACACATAACCACACTCGCATGACGACACTCACAAGTACTCTCACACAACCACACACACACACAAAACCACACAGCCACACACACAACCACACACACACAAAACCACACAGCCACACACAACCAAACACACACTTACACAAACCCACGCTACCAGACGCACAACCGGCAGTGTTGCGACCCAAGATCCTCAGGGTTCTTTACACATCTCTTCAAAGGGTGTGTGTGTGTGTGTGTGTGTGTGATCCCAGGAGGAATCTTGAATCTTTTCCAAGGCGCGGTCGAGCTGTTCCTATGGAAATGATCCCGACATTCCTGCCAAGTGTGTGTGTGTGTGTCAACCTCACTTGCAGCCCAGCATTGCATTAAACACGAGCGCTGAGCCCTGTGTGTTTGTGTGTGTCTGTGTGTGTTTAGGTTTAACAGATCGAATTAGAGCCAGAGTTTATAAGACCATCTATACCACAACCGCATAAGCACCTGCCTTATGTTAGTATTATATTGTTACAGCCGGTGGTTTGAATACAGTTACCAACACAATTAGAGCTGTAAAAAGTTAGGTGATGCCTCATATACCACGGCTGTAAGCCAATCAGCATTCCGGATTCAAACCACCCAGTGTATAAGAGACCATATATCACGGGTGTCATATCCCTTTTTTACTGCTCTTCTTGTGTTGGTAACCAGTTTATAATATCAAAAGGCATCCAGCCAATACACAACCGCCAAGCACTTTGTGTCTCTTCATGCATATAAACCGCCGTGATATATCCGCCATATACCACAGAACGCTTGTGCCTTATTGCTGAAGTGTACAGTCAGGATAAATCCTTACCCATGCGATTGTATACGCTCGGGACACACTGCCGACGTACAACCGCAATCAGCAACCAGGACCCACTCTTTCCCCTTGTATAACTGGCTGTATCTGAGGGAAAAGGGTCAAGGGGTGGGGCCAACATACCAGCGCTAAAGGCTGTCCGTGGGCAGCGCACAATGCAGAGTAAACATCCTGGATGCAGCACTTAGCCATGGTATTTTCGGCGTATTCAGCAGTCAATGTTTATATAAGCCTATAAATAGCAGACGAACGGTCCGTAGGTGGTCTCAGAGCATCTCCGGGCGGCACATTTCATTGGGCGGAGGCTTATTCTGCTGCTATTTCACACGTTTGAGTTCCTGCGTCTCCCCATGGGAGACCCTCACCGAGAGAGGTCACCGCCGTCATGGACCGTGACACTGGAGCGTTCGGGGATAAGTGGCTCATTCGAGGCTTGATCAATAGGTTCTTACACACTGCTGGCTCTAGGATTCAAACGGCCAACCTGTAGTTGTCTGCAGTAGTGCTCTGAAGGCTTGGCGTGTGTAGGATGTTTTGGTGATGTGTCATATTGAAGTGAATGTAGAATGATAATGTGAGGGTTGATTTTTTTGAAAGCCGCATAGGATAGGGGCTGCATAGTATTTAATTAATAATTATCATTTCATACTTACTTCTGTTCACACGAGTGGGGGAAGAGGCCCTGGCCTGGTGGATTTATTCTTGCCTCTGCAGTGATATCGCTGCAGACCTCCTCCATTGCCTGGAGAAGACTCACTTGCTGATGAGTCCCATCATAGACTTTCCATTGCAAAGCTGAGAAAAAAATCCCAATTGGATTGAGGAAGGAGAATCATTTGTATTTAGGGGTGGTTGGTGATCCTTGGGCCTGATGGGAGGATGGAAGAAATATCATCCACTGCATCCAGGAACACCAGAAGGAGTGATGTGTTGTAAAGGGGCCAAGTGTGACATGGTGATGGACAACCTCCTGCTGACTGATAGCAGGAGGTTGTCTGGATACATTTCCTCCCCTTTGGCCTGGTACCTCCCCCTTGGTGATGTTTCCACCCCTTTGGCCTGGGACCTCCCCCTTGGTGATGTTTCCACCCCTTTGGCCTGGGACCTCCCCCCTTCACTCAGAGGCCAATGATGTTGGTTCCTCTGTGCTGTCTCTTGGTCAGGTAGAATCCTTCCTCTTCCTTGTGTCTTCCCCTTCCTCTGTGTCGTCCTCTTCCTCTGTGTCTTCCCCTTCCTCTTCCTCTGTGTCTTCCTTTTCCTCTGTGTCTTCCTCTTCCCCTTTCTGTTCTTTGTTGATCCATTTTCCCTGAATAATCATGAGTCCTTGTGTGTCCGTTTATACTTGATGAACAAGGAGAACTGGGGGAACCATTTGGTTGAATGTGTTTACTCAGGTGAAGTGTGTTGTCATGCATTAGGACTCTGAGTTTGGTCTGGTGACTCATGTGTTCTCACAAATGACACAGGTTTTTCTAAATGACATTTTTGCTCACCCATGGAGAATTGTGTGTTTTGCAAAATGAGCAAACTGGAATTGCAAATTCAGTTAAAGCAAGTAGAATATGTGGTTGGTTCCACAGAAACAGTTAATGGTTCTGGGATGTTAGATTGAACATCTGATCACTCTGTATATTTGTTCATTCACATTGTATAAAACATCTGAAAAAAACTGTAACAAGATAATGACATATTTCATCTCAAAAGCATCCATCAAATGCATGTCTAATGTCCGAAAGCTACGTAAGACAGAGAGAGAAAGACAAGAGGGAAAGAAAGGGAGATGGATAGAGAGGGAGAATAGTTATCAGTATAGTTATCAGTATAGTTATCAGTATAGTTATCAGTATAGTTATTGATATAGTTATCAGTATAGTTATCAGAATAGTTATCATTATAGTTATTAGTAGTCATACATTTTGTTATCATGATCGTTATCGTTATAATTATTAGTAGTTTTCAGTATAGTTATCTTGAACATGTTCATTGACTCCTGTGTGTGATATACTGAATATTCCAGGGTGTGATATGATAAATATTCAAGGTGTGATAGGATACATTTTCCGATGTGTGATAGGATATATATTCCAGTGTGTGATGTGTGTCTACGATATATATTCCAGTGTGTGTCTATGATATATATTCCAGTGTGTGTCTATGATATATATTCCTTGACTCCTGGGGTCTACGTGGTTTGAACATGTCTCCATGCTGGTCATCCTGCTGAACTGTGTGACCTTGGGGATGTTTCAACCGTGCGAGGACGTCACCTGTCAGACAGAGTGGTGCCTCATACTACAGGTATGTCCTCTAACTCCTGTACTGTAAGCTTTAACCCTCCGAATGTAACCTATAACCCCACTACTGTAATCTCTAAGCCCTCTACTCTAACCTCTAACCTCTGTACTGTAACCTCTAACCCCTCTAATGTGACCTATAACCCCACTACTGTAACCTCAAACCCCTCTATTGTAACCTATAACCCCACGAATGTAACCTCTAGTCCCTCTACTGTAACCTATAACCCCACTACAGTAACCTCTAGTCCCTCTAATGTAACCTATAACCCCAATATTGTAACCTCTAATCCCTCTACTGTAACCTATAACCCCTCTATTGTAACCTCTAACCCCGCTACTGTAACCTATAACCGCACTATTGTAACCTCTAACCCCTCTACTGTAACCTATAACCCCACGACTGTAACCTCTAGTCCCTCTACTGTAACCTATAACCCCACTAATGTATCCTATAACCCCTCTACTGTAACCTATAGTCCCTCTACGGTAACCTTGAATCCTCCTGCTGAAACCTCAAGCCTCTCTACTGCAGCCTCTAACTGTATCTTTGTTTTTGTTTTTTAGTTCTAGATGTTTGATGACTGTATCTTGAGTGTGATGAGTGTTCTCTTGTTCTGCATTGTCTACAACTGTATCTGTTTTTTTCGACTGAATGATTTGTTCTTCGGTTGTAGGTGTTTGATGACTGTATTTTTGCATTCTTCGCGGTGGAGATGGTTATCAAGATGGTTGCCCTTGGTGTCTTTGGTTCTAAATGTTACCTCGGCGACACCTGGAACCGATTGGACTTCTTCATCGTCATGGCAGGGTCTGTGTTCCACGCCCACAATGCTCCTCTCTAAATCGTATTCCTACTGGGAGTGTAAAGCCATCAGGAGCCTCTCAATGACACTGTTTTTAAGTGTGTGTGTTGTATGCTTTGTCATAAAGACACTCAACAATACCTTTTTATTTATGTACTTTTATGTACACACTCCATTGGCAGTTCTACTTGAATGTCTCATTCCCTGTGTGTGTGTGTGTGTGTGTGTGTGTGTGTAGGATGATGGAGTATTCTCTAGACGGGCACAATGCCAGCCTGTCAGCTATCCGAACGGTGCGTGTGCTGCGGCCCCTCCGTGCTATCAACAGAGTCCCTAGTGAGTACAACACACACACAACACACACAACACACACACAACACACACACAATACACACACAATACACACACATACAACAACCACACAATACACACACAATACACACACATACAACAACCACACAATACACACACACACAACACACACACACGATACACACACATACAACACACACACAATACACACACATACAACAACCACACCATACACACACACACACAACACACACACAATACAAACACACACAACAACCACACAATACACACACACACAACACACACACACAACACACACACAATACACACACATACAACAACCACAGAATACACACAAAACACACACACAACACACACACAATACACACACATACAACAACCTCACAATACACACACACAACACACAACACACACACAATACACACACACACAACACACATACAATACACACACATACAACAACCACACAATACTAAATCCACACAACTATGCATAACACACACACAATCCACACACACCAAGACCTGTGTTCACACACACTCAGTTTGCGAGTGATTGTGCCCATTGTGGAGTCTGAGGGTTTGTTGTAGGGTTGTCTCGGTTGGGGTTAGAGAACAGACACCAAACACAAATACAAACAACAGCACAACAAATTAAACACCAACTCTTTACAAGTTGCCTTTGGGTTACAAACCAGTCGTGATTGGTCGTGTGCCCAGACCCTAGAGGTCTGTTATGATATAATACATAATCCAATAGGAAGAATTTAGCAGGGGCTTATATATATATATAGAAACAGTTGCTCACAAGTTTGCATACCCTGACAGACATTGTGACATTCTGGCATTGATTTTGAAAATATGGCTGATATTGCAAAACAACTGTCTTTTTGTTAAGGATAGGGATCATATACAGCTTTTTAAATTTGAATTAGTGTCTGTGTATAAATAGTCAATGAGTTTGTTAGCTCTCACGTGGATGCACTGAGCAGGCTAGATACTGAGCCGATGGGAGCAGAAAGGACTGTCAAAGGACCTGGCTAACAAGGTAATGGAACTTCAAAAAGATATCCAAAGCCTTGAAAATGCCAGGCAGTACTGTTGAATCACTTATTAAGAAGTGGAAAAGCCAGGGGTCATAGTTGATCAACTCTGTTGAAAGACTGTTCACCTCCGCTAGGCTGTGAACCAGAAAGAGGAACTTTGTAGGTGTTTCTGATGAATGTTGCTCATGCAAGCTGAGGGCACATGCAAGCTGAGGGCACATGCAACCTGAGGGCACATGCAAGCTGAGGGCACATGCAACCTGAGGGCACATGCAACCTGAGGGCACATGCAACCTGAGGGCACATGCAACCTGAGGGCACATGCAAGCTGAGGGCACATGCAAGCTGAGGGCACATGCAACCTGAGGGCACATGCAACCTGAGGGCACATGCAAGCTGAGGGCACATGCAACCTGAGGGCACATGCAAGCTGAGGGCACATGCAAGGCCCCCCTGGTCGCTGTGTTGCAGAGCTCCAATAATCTAAGCTTATTGAATACACTCTACTCTCTGAATAATATCCCCAATACCCCTAAGATGATAACAACATGCCCATCTCCATAACCTTACACACACAAGAAATGAAAAGCTGTCTTGAAAACTATACACACAGCCCTCAAAGTCAAATAATTGGGTCAGAATCATGCACAGAGATGTCTGTTCCTCACAGAAAAACGTAGAAAAATGTTAATCTCTCATCAAAATGGAAGATTGATGTAGGAAAACACTGCCAGTAAATAACTTTTTTGTACACGTTTACATGTGTTATTTCAGTACACATGGGATTGGAGAGAAAAGAAAACAGTGAAACCTCAGGCATTGTCCTGCATGTCATGTTGAGTTGGCCACGTGTTTTCATCCACATCACAACGGATGTTTTCCCTGGCCAAACAGCGGGGGAAGAGCCCCTAGCCTGGTGGATTTATTCTTGCCTCTGCAGTGATATCGCTGCAGACCTCCTCCATTGCCTGGAGAAGACTCACTTGCTGATGAGTCCCATCATAGACTTTCCATTGCAAAGCTGAGAAAAAAATCCCAATTGGATTGAGGAAGGAGAATCATTTGTATTTAGGGGTGGTTGGTGATCCTTGGGCCTGATGGGAGGATGGAAGAAATATCATCCACTGCATCCAGGAACACCAGAAGGAGTGATGTGTTGTAAAGGGGCCAAGTGTGACATGGTGATGGACAACCTCCTGCTGACTGATAGCAGGAGGTTGTCTGGATACATTTCCTCCCCTTTGGCCTGGTACCTCCCCCTTGGTGATGTTTCCACCCCTTTGGCCTGGGACCTCCCCCTTGGTGATGTTTCCACCCCTTTGGCCTGGGACCTCCCCCCTTCACTCAGAGGCCAATGATGTTGGTTCCTCTGTGCTGTCTCTTGGTCAGGTAGAATCCTTCCTCTTCCTCTGTGTCCTCCTCTTCCTCTGTGTCTTCCTCTGTCTTCCTCTTCCCCTTTCTGTTCTTTATTGATCCATTTTCCCTGAATACTCATGAGTCCTTGTGTGTCCGTTTATACTTGATGAACAAGGAGAACTGGGGGAACCATTTGGTTGAATGTGTTTACTCAGGTGAAGTGTGTTGTCATGCATTAGGACTCTGAGTTTGGTCTGGTGACTCATGTGTTCTCACAAATGACACAGGTTTTACTAAATGACGCTAAGTTCCGCAGAAATGTTAGCTTGACCTTCTGACCAGTCTGTGTAGGCTTTCTGTCACAGTGTATAAACAACCAGAAACATCTGTATTTTCATGGGTGGTGATAAACCTACTACACATTGCAAGAAAACCTTGGCTGAAGACTCCATCTTTCTGAAGCATGTTGATCACATGTTTGAGGAAGCGCTCTCTGAGCCTTTAGCCGTGATCTATTTGGCTGCTTTCTCTGGGAATCAGAGGACAAAATTCTCAGAGGAATTGAACACTGAGCACATCGCCACTATGTCTGTTGTCTAGATTGCGTAACTAGGGAACCGCTGACCTCGAAAGGACAGCTGAGTACAATTCAGATTCAATGAACTGGAGAAAAGGGGCACTAAACTGGAAAGAAGAAATGTAAGGTTATCAGTGTTATTACCTGTCCAGACATAATCATGCAGTTGTAGTTAGTAGACATGAATCACTGGAAAATGACACCATGGCTGTTTAGTTCAGTTTCTTCGTAAAGGCTTAACCGGTTTTCCTGTTTCCAACACCGTTGGACCTTCGGACCTCAGGATGCTGGGTGCTTTGGGGCTGGTCCCAATTCCTTCTTCCCCTTTTTCCTCCACCTTCGTACTGCAGGATGCTGGGTGCTTTGGGGCTGGTCCCAATTCACTTCTCTCCTTTTTCCTCCACCTTCGTACTGCAGGATGCTGGGTGCTTTGGGGCTGGTCCCAATTCCTTCTTCCCCTTTTTCCTCC
>JACXGK010015376.1:0-10463 GCA_016801125.1 Novumbra hubbsi | reverse complement strand
GGTCTGCATTGCTAACATCCAAGGTTATAATAGGTTTGGGTGGTCTGCATTGCTAACATCCAGGTTATAATAGGTTTGGGCGGTCTTCATTGCTAACATTCAGGTAATAATAGGTTTGGGCGGTCTGCATTGCCAACATTCAAGGTAATAATAGGTTTGGGCGGTCTGCATTGCCAACATTCAAGGTAATAATAGGTTTGGGTGGTCTGTATTGCCAACATTCAAGGTAATAATAGGTTTGGGCGGTCTCCATTGCTTACATCCAAGGTAATAATAGGTTTGGGCGGTCTCCATTGCTTACATTCAAGGATATAATAGGTTTGGGCGTGCATTGTATTTCCATGTCCATAAATTGTCCCAGCTTGTACTGCATTTCCCTATACCAGTCTGACTCATCGCCCTTCAGATTGCAACCTTTGTGAAGAGGACCTGCTGGTCCTGGAGCTGCTCCGCTGGTTTAAGGGGGACTTCTTCTCGTGGGTTGACCGCCTGCCCTGTAGCCTCTGTGGGGGTCAGACGCAGGCCTCAGGCTCACTCACGCCGTCCACCGAGGACCTTCGCTGGGATGCGCAGAGGGTAGAGAACCACCAGTGTCAGGCCTGTAACCACTCTACCAGGTTCCCCAGGTGGGTTCATGGACTCATTGTTCCCCCAATCATTATATTTCGCCTGTCATTTAAAACTCGCCACTGGAACGTGGTCCTGTGTAGCTCCTTTAGTAAAGCTAAGGTACTAAAAATGCCAAGATTGGAGATGTCACTTTTTAAAAGTATGTGAATATATATAGTTCAATTCCATTTGTAGAAGGCTGTTTTCGTAGCTGTTAATATTGAAATTCCTGTGCTTTGGCAGGATCTGCTTGGTTCACTGCCACTTTCTGCATGAACATTTCAACTAATTAAGTTCTTCAGGTGTTTATGAGCACAACGCAACAGGTCAATTAGTTATATTGTGAGGTTTTCTTTAGAAGTTAGCCTGCATTGAAACTATTTAGTAAGTAACATGTCAGACAAACAAGAATGTCATGCTGTCAAAAGTGTTTTCCTGTGCAAACATTCTGTTGGGTGAAATGTGTATTATTTTGCCACTCTGACCGTATTGCCAAACGGTGACTGTAGCCAGTGAGAGGATGCCTATATCATTGGGAATGTAACACATGCAGAACTGGTTCTGCAGGATGGGGCGTGGACAAGCACGATCTGTAGCCACTGCCATAAAAACATGCACGCACTCCCTGCAGATACAACAGCCCAGAGAAGCTTCTGGAGACCAGGAGAGGGCGCTGTGGCGAGTGGGCCAACTGTTTCACCCTATGCTGCAGAGCCATGGGCCTAGAGGCCAGGTATATCTGGGACAGCACAGGTACTGTAACACTGTCCTCTATTGGTTTTCAATGCTTTTTTTTTTTCCAAAGACGGATTTCAGGAATGTTGTGGGAAAACTTAGGGGAGGTTTTTGCCGATAGAGTAGTGGGATGGATTGAGAACGTTGATGCTAGCTGGAGGCAGCAGCCTGGAACCAACCATGGTTCTATGTTAATGATGGGACCGTTTCTGTGTGTTCCAACAGTTCATGGGGATGTCAATTTGCATTGGTTTTACATTTCTGCTTTCAACTTCGAGACACACTGACTTATTTTTATGGATGGTGCTGGAGTTTTCTCTCCGGTAGTTTACGGCTGACATGTTCTTGCCATGTTCTCGTGTCCTGTCCCAGACCATGTTTGGACAGAGGTGTACTCTGCTTCTCAGCACCGCTGGCTGCACTGTGACTCCTGTGAGAATGCCTGTGACCAACCGCTGCTCTATGAAACCGGCTGGGGGAAGAAACTAGAATACATTCTGGCTTTTTCCAAGGAACAGGTGAGGGTGAATCCTTGCACCGACACCCCAATGTGCTGACATGCTAGGCTGTGAAAGCTGTGTCTGGTAGTGTTTTCTGAATGTTAAGGAGTGTTTACCTGCAGGTGGTTGATGTGACCTGGAGATATTCCTGTAAGCACTCAGAGGTCCTGTCCAGACGGAACAAGGTGCAGGAGCGCTGGCTGTTACACACCATGAATGTGCTCAATGATGCTGTAAGTTCCCAGCGACCGTTGCTTTACGCTAAAAGGTATAACGCTTCCGTTGTTATGACCACGTATGTTGATGGGATTCATGTAAAAATTATATTGGAAGATGAAATTATCCAGGATGTCCATAAATATCTGCCGCTATTCTTATTTTATTTTATGCTTTTTTTGTTTTGTTTTGTTGTGTTTTTAGAGGCAAGCCTCTCTGAGCCCTGAGAGGAGGAAGGAGTTGATAGAGAGGCTTCTCGTGGAGCTGGTTGAGTTTATATCTCCTAAGACGCCTAAACAGGGTGAGCTGGGGGGGAGGAACTCCGGCTCCCTGGCCTGGAGGGCTGCTCGTGGGGAGACTGGACCAGCGAACAACCAGTCGGTGAGATGGATGTTAGCTGTGTTACGGAGACTTGAATGTGGTGACTTTCTTTAGAGCTTGTAAGCCTGTTTTTGACATTATTAGTCTTATTTTTACTACCTTTTTTTTAGGGGCTTTCTAGCCAGATGGGAACATTCGTCTTTGTACTTGGATGGACAAAAGCTCTCTTCAATCAGTTTGTCTGTGTTTCTGTTCCCTCAGGTCGCTGCTGCAGAGTTTGTGTTTCGTCCGACTGAGCAGGAGAAGAGCGGGGGGGTGTTCCACCTGCGGTACAGCTCCACCGAGGATCGCTACTGCCGGGTGTTCAGTGATAACCAAGTCATTGAAGGCTGGGACAAGGCTGTGTGGAGGAAAGAGTCTGTTTTCAGGAAGCTGGAGAATGATTGGCAGATGGTTTGTTTTAATCAAAAGGCCTTACTTTTTTCGAAATGTATGTCTTATGATCAAAAAGTTGCCTTTCACTATTGAACTTTGGAGGAGTTTGTTTCATAGGATGTGTGCGTGTAATCTGTAAGTGTTTGCTCATGTACACTTTTCCGTCAGTAAATGTGCTTCCTGCTCTCTCAGGTGTATTTAGCTCGTACAGAGGGATCCTCTGCAGGGAAGATCAGCTGGAAATTGGACTGTGCTCCAGCGGGGATGACCATAAAGACGGTCTCCGTGCGAGCATGCAGCCAAACCTTTCACTCCGGAACCGTCCGCTGGAGTCTGCAGTCTGGACAGAAATCTACAGAGTTCTCAGGAGGTGGATATGAATGGACATATGGATGGATCTAGATAGATAGATTTTTGACTGATAATAATTATTTGAATCTGACACATACGCTTTATATACTTTTTAAATGCATAACTTTACCTTAATATGTGTAAAAGTGTGTGTGTGCTGTCATGTTTCTGAACTTGCAGATGGGCAGGTTCATTCTGTTCCGGTTCTTTCTGGATCCTCTGAGCTGGTTGTAGAAGCGGAACTAGCCGGAGGAGATGGGGAGTCATGGCAACACTCCCAGCTGTTCCGACAGAGTTTGAAGGAGCCAGACGAACCGTCTTTGGAAATCATTGTTGAGATGGATGAGGACGACGCTTGACGATGAAGACTCAATTGTGATCCGTCTTGGCAAGGCGCTATGTTGATTCATTAATCTTGATCGTGTTCCCATGTGAAGTTGTTTTTGGATGTACTTGATTTGTAGGTCAGCGGTTGTGGTCTGTGCCTCGCTCCATATAATCACCTTGAAAGCACTGACGTTGTGTGTAGTCATAGGGGTTTTCTACCGGGGGTGCCAGAACCCCTGGGGCTACTTCATCTATTCACAAAGGGTTGGTGTGAACCCTCAAGAATTACTGGTAATAGGCACATGAGGGAATACTTTAGGGGTACTCTGTACCAAGCCAAATTCAGCTGGTGGCACAATACAGATGTGTAGCATATGTTTTTCTTGGTTGTCATGAAACCGGAATACTGTTGTTTGATGTGTGTACAGGATGGACGGGTAGTCAGGTAATCTAATCTATTCCTTTGGGATCTATTTTTTTAATGTTACTCTTGTTATTATGCTTTAGGGGTTTTTACTTTGTTATCCAAACTGTCTCCCAAAGAGGAGTCATTAGAATTGATCCCCTTCATTTGATTTTAATGTGTTTTACTAGTCATGTGAATAAGGCAACATTATCCAGTATGATTGTGTTATTCTATGTATAAATAAATCATTTGTGTTCTAGACAGCCACGTTACTATTGAGAAGTATGACACTTGACATCAGTATGTTTATTTTTAATGCATGCATAACTTTGTATGATTACGCATTTTGTTGGTATTCAGGTGATATGAATAATGTTTTTGTTCAAATACGTTAATGGTACAATCGGTATTTTTTTTCTTTTTCTGTAGTCTTATATTCAATGTTTTACTTGGGTGTCTTGGTAGGGAAAGGTAGGTGTTTCTACTATCACCTACCGGTTACAAATTGTAAGTTCACGTATTACTTCATTGGCTGAAGTACCGGCGCCTCGGAAAGCGAGGACCGGATTGGTGGGGTCCACTGTGGGGATTGTCGCCGACTCGAGCCGGACGGTGGCAGGCGGCTGTGTTTTTATTTTGAATGAAGATTTTGGTGTTGAATTACTACCGTATTTTAAGTCAGTTTTATTTATACATTATTGCAATTCATTTTATACTACCCTAAATATTTAACGTTTGGATTTTGTACAGTAATTTATACACCTCAGCAAGTAGCACGAAAGCTTTGTTGAAGAGTTCAGGCCTAGCCAGTTGTGCCACCGCTTGTCGATTTTAACAATAGCCGCGATACACTCCCTCATCTCTGGAACAACTTTGACAGGCATTTTTCAACTTAGACTGATACAACAACTAACAGTAAAACACATCTGAATGGGTTCCATTAACTGAGATAATCCCCGAGTTTATGGACTTAATTTTATGCAGGACTTCATATTTTATCTGCTGAATAGCATCACGAACATTTTGGGAAACACAAAAGAAAGATGTCCAACGGCGCAGCAGGAAGCGGGGGTCTTACTTGGGTGGTAAGTTACTATATTTTTACAGTGTAGCATTTTTGGACAGGTATTTTTTTAAGCTAGCGATCATCATTTTGTCAGGATGCAGAAGGGTAATTCCACAGACATTCTAAAATGGCCAGTGATGATGCTAACTTGCTAGCAGCTAGCGAGTCCATCCGTTTAACATGCGCATATACAATGTGAACCTACACCATGTACATTTATTTGGATAGATATGGTTGGCCAGCACAGATACAGTCACAGAAGGCCCATCAACGTGAGGAGATACATTGTTGTTTTTATGATCATGCCATTTGGCAACATTGCTTTAATGCAAGGAAATGCTGAATGAGCCACTTGACCAATTCCGCAAAAAGTTCTTTGTTGCAATACACGTCAAGTGTGATTGATAGTCACTTTGCATGTTTTACTTGTACCCCGTGTAAATATGTAATCTTTACCGTAATAATAACGTTAGTCATAGCTACTGTAATTGGTAACCAAAACATTTGTGCGAACATTTTTCTTCACGACATGATTTGGTCAGCTTGCTAAAGCAGCAGCATGTTTGGTTGCCACACTGGCATCAGCACCGCTTGCACACTGAAGATAGACAATGGAGCAGCTGGCCGTACGGGAGACGCAGGCAGGGATGCAAGCTCTAGGTCATGCTGATTCTTTTTGTGCGTCTTGAGCGTTTAAGGCCGGAGTCGTCACTGCTGCTTGTGTAGCCAAATTCATTTTTGAAAAAAATAATATGTGATTAGATGTCTTCCATTGATGGGAATACAACTAATGGATATAACATGCCAGTCATGGGTAGGGTTCGTTTGATCCGTCGTTCTCTTTACTTTTAGTCACAAACGGAACAACAGTATGGCTCGTCTAAGCACACTCCGTTTTAATAACCCTGTGGGTGACGTCAGTTTGATTTTATATTTTACATATCCCGTTATGGTGGTCTATCATGTGAGGTAAATTGCTGTTTTGGCTATTAGAAATTGCCATTTGTTATGGTGAAGGTTAATGTTATTTGTCACAAACATGCTGTGTATGGTGTGGGTCTGTTACATGGATAGATTACCATTACGAAATGCAAACTGGGCCACATTTAGATTATATATATATATATATATGTATATGTGTATATATATATATATATGTGTGTGTGTGTGTATATATATATACACACACACAGTAGATTGTATATACAGATAATATATATATATATATATATATATGTGTGTGTGTATGTGGACACATATATGTATATACACACTATGTGGACAAAAGTTTTGGCACAGCATCACATTACACCTACCTAGGAGCTTGTATGACATCTTATTCTAAATCCATATGCATTAATATTGAGTTGAGCTGCTATGGGAAGGCTTTTTACAAGATTTGAGTGTGTCTTTTGGAATCTTTGCCCATTCTTCCAGAAGAGCATTGGTCAGACACTGATGTTGGACCAGAGGACCTGACTAAGGGGCCTAGACCAACCCCAGAAAAACAACCCCGTAGCATTATCCCTCTTCCACCAAACTTTACAGTTGGCAAAATAAAGTCAGGCAGGAAACGTTGTCCTGGCATTTGCCAAAACCAGACTTCATCCGTCAGACTGCCAGGTAGAGACGTGTGATTCGTCACTCCACAAAACACGTTTCCTCTGCTCTCCCGTGGTGCTTCACACCACTCCATCCAACACACTTGGCATTGTGCTTTGTGATGTAAGGCTTGCATACAGCATGATTAAGAGGTGTGGCCCAATACTTTTGTGTGTGTGTATATATATATATATCATTTTTATGACAACCTATTTCATGCTTAAGGCACTTCAGCTGCCTGTGCCTGCAGACAGCTGGTGAAATACCTGCTATCTAGTGTATTCCTTTAACTAAGCTGTGCACATGTGTCTAATACCAGACCCTCTTTGATAAGAAGAATGCTGCCAAGAAGAGGGAGGAGGAGGCGGCAGCAGCGGCGGCGGCGGCAAACGGCAGGGGTGACGGGGGCAAGGCGGAGGGTGGAGGCGCCGGTGCCAAGAAAAAGGGCGGAGAGAAGTTGTCCGTGGAGCGGGTGTACCAAAAGAAGACCCAGCTGGAGCACATCCTGCTGAGACCCGACACCTACATTGGCTCCGTAGAACCCGTCACCCAGGTGGGTTGGTCCGTGTGAGGTGCATGACTCCTCCCCCCCCGCGGAATAACAAAACGCACCAATCGTATTAGAGGGTTCGGTCTAAGCTTTTCGCGGTTTGCTTCGTGGCTACTGAACGTCGCCCGTATTCTTCTACGCCACTTCAGCCACGACACCCAGTTCTGTATATATCGCTAATCCGAAAGGGTCTTTTTTGGTTGTGGTCTGTTAATTTTCTGATTTAAACAAAACGTGTCTGTCTGATCCTTTCCAGCAAATGTGGGTTTTTGATGAAGACCTTGGGATGAACACACGAGAAATCACTTATGTCCCTGGGTTATACAAAATCTTTGACGAAATTCTCGGTAAGTCCATTTATCTAATTGTTTTAATGAATACTAGGTCAGTACTTACCAACGCACGCATGGGATGGTAAAAACATGTTATTACCCAGGAAAAGAGCAAATGTTTTAAAATTGAGGCGGTGGCCATAGCTAAGGACCTTCCTACCAGTACGGAGAACGATACAATATTATTGTTTGACTGAAGGAGATATTTTCGATTTTAAACTGCTTTCGGTCCTAGGCAACATTCCTCTCTGGTATTCTGTACTTAACACATTGCATGTATTTCTTGCGATAGGCTAATTCATTAAAATATCACTTGAGTCCCTTGCTTTGCACTGCAAGGCTGTTATTGACAGCGCTGCTCCAGTCTGGTTTCAATAATTCTCTGCTCTCTCTCTTTTGTATTATTGACTTTGTATTACCATGTCTTTATTGAGGCCATTCAGAAAAGGACACACATTTAGTTAACTATGTTACTGGCTTCCTAGAGCGATGCTAGATCATGAGAGTAGGTTACAAGCCAAGGACAGCAATTCTATCAATCCGTTTTTTTAAAGCCAGAAGCCGACAATGGAGTATCTGCTGCAGAACGGTGTCATTACTACATTGTGCGAGAGAGAAATGTTGGGAGGATTTGCAGAGCTCTGGAACCCCACCCTGTCTGCAGTGTAAACTATAGGCTTACGGTTGATTCAGTCTACCTACCGTATATGATTTATAAGGCCTCTGTGGCAAATTATGCCACTTGGCCTCTTCTGCTGCCTGACTACACAAATGTTATGTGCTGTGCCAGCCCTGTTTTGGCGACGCATCTTTTGCTACGAGGAGGTGGCCATAGGCTATCAGACATAGTGGCCCAAAGCTGGTGGGCCAGTTTGATGAGTTGCAGGCCCCTTAGCGGAGATCCCATTGACCGTGCTATGTAGATGCACCTTCACAGCTCAACAATTAGAGCAGTAAAAAGAAAGCGATGTGATGTAACAGCTGCGGTATATCGCCAGAGAGACTTCAGATGTTTTCCCCTTGGGCTTATTGTCAGGTCTATCATCACATTCATAACTTCTGCTTCTGACCTTGTCTTGAGTGCTGGGCTCCTACCCTTTGCTCCGTGTGTGGTAATCTGGCTGGAACGATGAGCTGTCTTAAGTGCTCTCGGCTGTCAGTCACAGTCTAATTATGTCAAGTCTGCGACAGCCTCCGTCACAGGGTTTTCTCATACATGTTTGGCTGACTCCATTAAATAAGAAATCATTAGGCTCCTCCCGTCCTCTAACATGACCTTTATAACGGAGCCATCGAGTGTCATCATTTTGGGGGTGATCTGGTGCATGGTTCTCTTAGTCCTCTCCTACTCAAAGACAATTGGATGGGAAAGACAGAGGGGAGGCTGGCTATATGCCTTCTCGTCCTATTAGTTTTGAGGAGGAGAGTAGATGTGAGGAGTGTGTAGGTGAGATCTTCCCATTTAGTGTTGTCCTCTGGGCAGTGTGTTTATTAAGCCGTATCTGCAACCTCTTTGGAAAAGGCAGTTTGACTGAGACGTGAAAATCGGTGTGGTACCATTAGTTTGGTACAAACGCTAGTACCAATGATCTTGGTAAACACCCATGCACGGAACTTTGATTTCTCTAACACTGATTTCGCCAACTAATGACGTTGATGAAGGAAAGTGTACTTATTCTGATTGTCAGAAGTTGGTTTTCCAAGACACCCTAAGAAAAATGTACTTATTGGAAGTCTCTCTGAATGAGAGCATCAGCTAAATGACTAACATTTAATCATTTCAACTTAGACTCTCAGATTTAAACTCTGTTGAATCCCTGCTGTCTGCTTGTCATATGGACATGTTCCACTCGAATCCACAGTCAACGCAGCCGACAACAAACAGAGGGACAAGAACATGACCACCATAAAGATCTCCATTGATCCGTGAGTACACAGTATGCTATTGTCTATCATCTCTATTGATCCATGAGTACACAGTATGCTGTTGTCAACCATCTCCATTGATCTGTGAGTACACAGTAATCTGTTGTCAGTTATCTTCATTGATACGTGAGTACACAGTTATCTGTTGTCAGTTATCTTCATTGATACGTGAGTACACAGTTATCTGCGTGTAAGGTTTATTTTGGGCCCCAAAGCCCTGCTGTGTGCACTGCTCTGGAAGACACAGGAACTTCTCCATCGCAGCTGGAGTTGAGACATGGTAGTCGTCTTCAGACTTCTTGTTAGAAATGTCAGTACAGCACCTTTCACAAATAAATGGCCCGTCCTTAGGCATTACCGCCTTGATTAAAACAAAAGCACAGTGATTATGGGCTTCACTGCACTTTCCTGCTTTGTGGCTGACTGCGTTATATTCTAGTGTTATAGCCTGATTGTAAACACATTGTAATGAATCCAAAGAAACAAAAACTGATGCCCTCATCACTTTAGTGTGTCTACTTTAGTCGGTTTGCTGTTTGATAACCATTTGTGTGTAGTTTAAATAAAAATGGTCCTTGTTGATCAATAAAACAAGCCTGCATCACAGTAGTTCAACTCCACACATCTTTTTAAATGTCAAGGCGTGCCAACTCTTTGAGGGAAGAAATGCAGGGCATCCATTTTGTTGAAGAGATCTGCCAATGTATATGTGTGTGTCTGGTTGTTAAAGCCCACGTTGGGCCTGGTTTGGCAGGGTATTGGCCTCGTATTTGGACACCTAGGCTGTTAACTATTAGCTGGAGTTTGTTCTGGAGGAAGACTGGTCACGTAGAGGAGAGTGAGAGACAGGCCAAAGAGGAGAGACTTACTGTCATTTTATATGCTGTTATCTCTGACTCGTCATCCATAGACTGACTTTCATTTTATATGCTGTTATCTCTGACTCGTCATCCATAGACTTACTGTCATTTTATATGCTGTCATCTCTGACTCGTCATCCATAGACTGACTTTCATTTTATATGCTGTTATCTCTGACTCGTCATCCATAGACTTACTGTCATTTTATATGCTGTCATCTCTGACTC
>JACXGK010015375.1:0-10467 GCA_016801125.1 Novumbra hubbsi | reverse complement strand
TATAAGTGTTTGCATCTGAAATGGCTTCCTATTAGATCCAGTGACATTATATGGGTGTTTGCATCTGAAATGGCTTCCTATTAGATCCAGTGACATTATATAAGTGTTTGCATCTGAAATGGCTTCCTATTAGATCCAGTGACATTATATGGGTGTTTGCATCTGAAATGGCTTCCTATTAGATCCAGTGACATTATATGGGTGTTTGCATCTGAAATGGCTTCCTATTAGATCCAGTGACATCCAAAGGGAGCCATGTAAGGAATAGGATAATGTTGTATTTCTAGGCCTTTCTCTGTCTCACCTTGTTCTGCAGGTCTAAAGCACAGCCCCCCCTGATCAGGCCCTCTATGACATCCCTGTTCCCCACCATGGCTGCTCGATGGAGGGCTGTCTGATGGCCATGTGATGTCAGAGGGATTTGGGCGGGGGACGCCTGCCTGTCACTCATCTCTGCTCAAGGTGGGAAAACAACACAGAGAGAAGAGGACATTATACACTACCACGCCTGGAGGAGCATGCTGAGTAATGTAATCATGCCCCCACACACACACTACTGCGTCACACTGCTGCATTACCTAATGAGTGGGTACAAATATGTACATTATCAATAACCTAAGATTTTAAAGATGCATTCTGTGACTTTTGACCACCAGTTTGAAAAGTGGCTCTGTCAAGCCATAATTGGTTGCTGTGTATAAAGCCGTCAAAACAACGCAAACCTGGAATTTTCATGACTTAATGGGGTTTGATTATAATTCTACTTATAGATTTTGACGATATGAACAACACATTACACATTCAGCTCAAAGTGGCTGGTCAAATTCTTTGGGGTAACAGTAAAGAAAAGCGTGGAAGATGTTTTTTTGTTTTTGGCTAAAGCATAAAAAACCAAATAAAGTACTCGCTATATCCTCATTAACACATTCCAATGGGTCGGTCAAGACTAATTATCATTTTCAACACAGAAAAAATTATATAAATAACATTTTCTTTTTTTAATGAAAATGAATGTTTTATAGTTAGTTAAAATCTCCAAAGATGAGAAGCCATTGTTGTCTATATACCTAGTCATTCATTATCCCATTACAATGTGGTGAAGCCAATATGATAATAATGATTATCCTGCGGAAAAAACTAGCATTAAAGACTAATGTGCAATATATCCAATACTTGATATGATTAAGAAGATTTGTATATCTAACGAACAATTTTGAATGACAATCATCTGTGAACTGGAAAAAATATTCCCTTACGTCATCCAAGATGTCCGTTTTCCAGCAGGACCAAGCCCCAATCCCAGTCTGTCTGTCACTCCTCATGAGAAAAGCCAAAGGAGAGGCAAGATTCAATACATATAGATGCCTTCCAAACAAAAGGCAGTACAGAATTTTTGTAGGCAAATATGAGGGCATTTAGACTGCAAGATGAAAATAGTCAATCCCCTTGCCACATTAATCTGGTGCCCTGGGACAGTTCCAGGGTGTGTGTGTGTCTGTCTGTGTGTGTGTGTGTGTGTGTGTGTGTGCGTGCGCATGTGTGTATACATCCATAAGGTTCTGTATTTTTCCAGCCTGTGTGTGCGTTGGTGAATGTGTATGTACTTGTTGTGTCTATATATTGTGGAGACTACATCCTACACTGGTGTGTGTGTGTGTGTGTGTTGGCTTGTCACGGTGTCCGTGTGCCCACGTGTCCATACAGGGCCGGGCCGGCCAGCCGGCAGAGTTAATGGCAGTGAACAATCCCGTGTAGTTTAATCCTCGGGGGTCCGCTCTCTACTGCAGATGAGAGCTGAGAGTGAAGCACCAGAACTGAGCTGCAAAGCTGAGAAAGATCCACAGATCCTGCCCACCCGCTCATGGCCGACATGCCTCCTGCCAGCAGAGTGTGTGGTGGCCAGGGTGCTTGGGTGAGCTCTGTGGCCGTACACCCACAGGGGCCGACATGCCTCCTGCCAGCAGAGTGTGTGGTGGCCAGGGTGCTTGGGTGAGCTCTGTAGCCGTACACCCACAGTGGCTGACATGCCTCCTGCCAGCAGAGTGTGTGGTGGCCAGGGTGCTTTGGTGAGCTCTGTGGCCGTACACCCACAGGGGCCGACGGGGCTCTAGTGTAACGTGTCTTCCTCCATCCTTTGATTCACCCCTTTTATTTTGACTTCATTGTATACTCCAAGGATTTACCAAACTGCTATTCGTATTACCTCGTATTACCTCGTGGAAGTTATTTGGGGATTTTCGAATTTGGGGAACGTTTTAGCTCGCCCTTCGTAGAACCCGGCCTACACCAGTTCAGAAGCTTGAAGTATTATGTCTGATAGATAAGACTCTGCGGAACGCGTCTTCAAAACCCTTTAGAACGGAGTGGAAAGGGCTGGCAGGAAATCAGACTGGGGGGGATGAAGAACATCCATGTTAATGTTCTTTTTCTTCTCAGAAGATCATACCCATTTTCCATTTTAGTCTTTTAGTATATGCTCTTACCCAGAGACTAACAGTTAATGCACATATGCAATGATCGTCCTCGATGCATTTCAAACCTTCCTTCCGAATGAAATATTATTACAGATCAATTAAAAAAAATTTGGGCTATGAAGTTAAAGTGTCCAGTTGTTTTCAAGGACTACCGTGTCCCCGGTAAATAAAGTATTCACTATAGAAAAGTTGGGGAACCCTTGCTTATCCACAAAATATCCATCCCCCAGTCAGTCGGACTGACAGCGTTATCAGTGTGTGCATCAGATCAGTGAGAATTACAAGTGACAAGGCCTTCCATTAAAGAAGGATGTTTATGAGGCCTTCCTGTGCTACTAGATAGGTGGGGCCTGATACTATGACACTGCAGGGCGGCCAGGGAGAGCATAGCCAGACTAAGGGGCTTTAGATACTCTGCTCCAGATGTTGGCTTCGTAACTCTGCAGCTGCTCGGAAGGACAGATGGAAGTCTGCTGAACCGGTTCCTGCTCGCTCTGCTGAATGCTTGGGGCCATCTGTTGTTTCCTGGACACTTCCAACAATGAGTGAAAGGAACAGCTGATGTGAGAAGTGCGTTTCACAATAATAGGAGCACCCCCCCCCCATGTAAATGGGCTGGATTTGAGTGTGAGGTAGACTAGCACTAACTCTGATGAAATGTCCTTAAAGAGCATGCTGCCAATTAGAAGTGACAACTCTGCCCTCTACATAAAGAGTGCCAGTCACGTTAGTGTAGGTCCAGAACAATATTGAAATACACCTGCTCTCTGCAAGTGAAAAACGTGTAGTGAGAACCAATGACGTTAATGGATAAAGGTTTAAGGTAGGTTCACGTAGTTTATATCAACGTGTTTATTTCATGATATTTAAATTCAGTTACAATTCATTTTGTCACCCTTTCTCATCCGATAAATCGACAGAGAAAAAATACTCTTTTACAGCAACGTTCTAGGAAGCAGTTACTGGGGTTGAGTTGTATGTAATCAACGCTCTTATTGAAATCCTAAAACATCCCAGAAATGCAGAAATGGAAGAGCTTCACACATCCTATTGTCAAATTATCTGGATTTCTGTAGATGATGTATAATGAAAAGGGTGTTACATCATCACCCCCCCCCCTCTCACACACACACTGTCTCATTGGATTTGGTCATAGTGATTGTCAGTGTCACATTCTGCAATATCTTAAACACCAGCCTGCCTACGGGATCCAACTAAACAAGAGGGTTGTTATTGAATATTAGTCTTTCTTTCTAAAGACACAAACAGAATACAGTCACTGTGCAACTTTTACTGACACTGGATATGTCTCCACCCATGCTGTTGAATTTGCTGCTTTTTTTTCAGTGGAGAAACTGGTATGGGGGAGTTACGTAAAATGTTTTCACTGTGATGTCCATGACATATTGGCAGTTATAGCGGATGACGATGTTTCACAACAGTTACCCGAATTTTTTGCGATGCTTGCAAAACTGCATTCTAAAATGCAGAATGTATGTCGTTCAACAGAGGGGGCACCAGCGAGGTAGACGGCACATTGCTCCAAAACATTAGAAAACACGTAATCATCACAGTATAATACTAAGTGAATTAAACTTCCCATTAGGAAGCAAAACCGATTATGAATCAATGTCAACTGTTTTGGTGCAAATGAAAGTAACAACAGGTGCACTGGAAAGGCAACAGCAAGACAACCCCCAAAAAGGGAATGGTTTTGAAGGTGGTGGCCACAGACAATTGCTCTCTCCTTATCCATCCTTTGCTAGCGGCCTTGTCACTACTGGTAGCATGAGGCGGCACCAGCAGCCCATTCAGGTTGCACATGCAGTCCGGCTTCTTCATGACAGCTCATCCATACATGCTGTCGCAATAAGTTTTGCTGCAGGAGATACACGAGGAGAGCTGGACAGGGGCGTAGAAGGGGATCAACCCAGCGGCAGGAACGGTAGCTGCTCCTTTGTGCAAGGAGGAACAGGGGGCTACTGGTGTGAATGTTTCTGACCAAACTGTCAAAACAATGATCCATGAAGGAGGCATGAGGGCACAACCTCCTCTATTCCTCAGCACTGTGCAGCTGGATTGGCGTTCCCCAGAGAACACCAGAATTGGCAGGCTGGCACCTAGTTCTCTACACAGACGCGAGAAGGTTCACTCGGAATACATTGGATAGACGTCAAAGAGTCTGGAGACGTCGTGATGAATGTTATGATGCCTGCAACATCGTTCAGCATGTCCAGTTTGGCGGTGGGTCAGGTATGCTCTGGGAATGCATATACTTGGAGGGTTGCACAGACCTCCACGTGCTAGCCAAGGGTACCCTGTCTGCTGTTAGGTACCAGGATGAAATCCTCAGACCCATCGTCAGACCTTACACTGGGGTAGTGTGTCCTGGGATTCTCCTGGTGCAGGACAATGCCTGCCCTTCTGTGGCTAGAGTGTGTAGGCAGTTCCTGGATGAAGAAGACATTGACGCCTTTGGCCCACAGGTTGCCCAGACCTGAATTCAATTGAGTAGCGCCACAGACTGTCCAGGAGCTCCCTGATGCCCTGATCCAAGTCTGGAATGAGATGCCCCTGGACAACATCTGCTGTCTCTTTGGGAGCATGTCCAGACATTGTCAAAAGTGCATACAGGCACGTGGGAACCATACACACTACTCACATTATGAGTTGCCAATATGAAAATCACGCACGTTCGACCAGCCTGTGATTTCAAGTGTTCACACTTTGTGAGTTTGAATTTCCGTTCATCAAAACTAAATTGTATTGGAAATGAAAACACTTTCTACCAAAATCATAAACATTTGTTCCATAATGAATGTCATACATAAGCTTTTGCAATATACAGCGAATTTCGTTAGAGTCCCCACTTTTGATTACAAAGAAAGGTAGAATAATAGTAAAGAAATAATATGAAGAAAGTAAAATCTATACATGTAAAGCTGAGCTTTGCAAACATGTAAGCCCCAAGATAAATAGGCACTCCCAGTGCAGAGCAATAATCCTGTCCTTTTAATCCAGCTAGGACCACTTCTAATCCAGCTGCTGCTGCCCAACCAGTAAGTCAAGTTAAATATGTATATCTGCTAAAAATGTTGTAGTATTTGTGTTTATATTGAAGGATTCCAATCTTTGACGGATTTATTATCATTGTATGTTCTGTTTTGCATTCAGCCAATTCAGTTAAGTTTTTGCATGGTTTTACATTTCCTAAGGTTTTTACATTTTGTATGCTCCAAAAGTAATGGGTATTGCTAATGGAACATATGAAGTTGTCATTTGAAAACATTTGTGCCTCAATATGAAACAACCTCTAAGTACAAAAGACGACACAAGCTAAGGAATGAGCAAAACATCTAAAACAACACGATATCTAACAGCCATGTACTCACGATTTCCCTGCACCCCACGTCGTCAGGGTGGACCCCCAGCTGTATATTCTGACAGACAGTGAGAGAGAGCGAGAGAGAGAGGATGAGAGCAAGAGGGAGAGAGGATGAGAGAAAGGGAGAGAGAGGATGAGAGAAAGGGAGAGAGAAAGGAAGAGAGAAAGGGAGAGAGAGGACGAGAGAAAGGGAGAGAGAGAGAAAGGGAGAGAGAGAGGAAGAGAGAAAGGGAGAGAGAGAGAGAGAGAGAGAGAGAAATGGAGGGAAGGAGAGTAAAAGAGTGTTATCCCAGTGTTTGGATTTGCTACAGTTTACAGTCACATGCATGCAGATGTAGCACCACAACTCTAACCCTCTACCAGAGGCATTTATCATTCCCCTGTGTGCTGTAAAGTACCTCATGACAATCAGATAAGAGGCCATCTATTAACCAGGAAGCCATACCTACCTAACATACCTGAGATTTTCTATTTGCCATGAAGCTGTGCTTTAAATCCAGATGCACACTGCATAGAAACAACTTTTTGTTGTACAGAAGCAGAGCCGCATACTGCATAACCTTTTGTAGACTCTCTGAAAAAAACTGCTTGGTAATAAAATAGTGTCATTAATTTAATTAATAAAATAAATTGCTTAAACGACACTATAAATGCTGTATTTTTAATACTACCCCTAAAGCGCCATCTTTTGGTCAACATGGGGCAGTGTTATTGAAAGCCGTTTATGTAAACTTTGGAATCAGTACCACTCATACAGAAGCGCAGGTGACAAACGCTCGTTGAACTGTCCGTGGTCCTGAAATTATTTGTTGCCAGAATTCTCTAAATGCTATGCGTACAACTAGCACAAACAGATTGATTTGAAAATGAAACAGCTTAACAAATACATTCCTAAATTAAAATGATAACATACATTTAAATTATTTTCCATTTGATCACTGTGATGTACCTTTGCTTCAAAGCAGATTTAGGCGCAATTTCCAATTTAGCAGGAAATCAATTACTGTACACCCCAAGGTCCGTGCAAAGGAAATCTACCACGTCCTGGTAACAATGTGGCAGCGCCGTGGCGAAAAAAGAGAGAACTACTTGGTCCTCTAATAGATTTCCTCTAATAGAAGTTTTGGCCCTGATATAACTCACACGATTCTTTCCAAAAAAATCTGAATTCGGTGAATTGTTGCAGTGTTCTGTGAATGCTTTAGCGGGCGGACTGGAATGCTGGCTACTCAGTGAGAGGGAGAAAGAGTGGGGGTGAAAGTTCATAATGGTTTGCACATATCAGGTGACAATGCTGTGGAAAAAGTTGTGCAGAGTCTGTGGTATAGCCAGACACTTATAAGAAAATGACCACCAGCAAGGTGGTTTCGAAGTACATCGAGGTCGAAGAAGATGAAACTTTGGCGCTTGGTTATTACGATGACGACGACGACGACGACTTCAATACGTTCACTGACGGGGATCTTGACTGTTGCTGCGAAGACGGAGGTAGTTGGGAAAATATTCTCGCTTTGCATTAAAAATGGGCTACAGTAATATGGCACAATGTTTTAATTTCTATCGAACTTTTTGCCGTTAGTTGTTTATATTAAATGCTTGTAGTTCCACTCCGCCCTCTTAGCCACGCAAAATAATCTCAACGTTCTTTAATAAAAAGTTAGCTAGACGGGCCTGTATGAAAACTGTTGCCTTCACAAATGACGTTACAAGCGGAGCTGTTAGAAACTAGGTGTTTGTTCGCGTCCGGGTATTGGTACCCTAAAAGGAATCATTGGACAGTTTTGCAAATGAATGTGAAGCTTGTGTTGTGTTGAGCTTTCGTAGTGTCACTGCAACAACGTTGCATTTATACTCACTGCCCTTATTTAAAATATTCAGTGCATCTGGTTCTGATTTTTGTTTGGGGCATCATGCTTGCATTGTTCTCTAGAAAAAACATTCAATGCAAAGTGAATTTTGTCTGTCAGATTCAAATGATGATTCAACTGTCACATGTTAGTCAGTATGTCTCTCTCTAGTCTCAGAGTGTTGTTACATCCAACATGATATTTCATCATTTTCCAGGACATGGTATGTTGTGGTGGATGAAATGTCCAGTGGCCTCTGTTTCTTACCATAAAATAACCTCCCAACAACTTTACACAAATACATTTAAAACGCTGAAAGGGTCCTCCTTAATCTATTCATGAATTTAATGTAGCTTGTTGGGTAACAGTAATCTCAACACTGCTCGACACAGTCTAACTGGGCCATTCTCCAGTGTTCCAGCAGTTAGATATGAATCACTCAGATTCAATGGGCCATTCTCTCCAGTGTACCAGCCAGCCGTTAGACAGGAATAACTCAGATTCACTTGGCCATTCTCTCCAGTGTACCAGCCAGCCGTCAGACAGGAATCACCAAGTCCATTCTGTGAAAATGAATCAATTAAACTGAAAATCCATTTCAGTTCCCCAAGGTGTGGCTATACTGTAGAAAGGCCCCTCAGAATATATAATGCATTCCCATTTAGGTGTTTCCCCATCTCAACACTGTTACTTATTACATTACAGGAGTGCCAAGTCCCAGTTCTATTTCCCTATTCTCTTTATAGTGCTTTATCTTTGACCAAGACACAGTAGTAGCAGGTAGTGCACTATATAGGAATAGGTTTCCATTTGAGATGCAAGCCTTATAATATTACTGCACGGAATGCCATCCACATTCTTCCCTCAGTAGAAAGCTATCAAGGTCACACGAAGCATGTGATTCAGGCCAGCTCAGCGCCAAGGCCAGCGTAGGCACCGCCCGTCTTCCAATTGGCAGCCTACTCCCTATGTAGGGCACTACTTTTAACCTGGCTTCTATATAACCTTGATGGAAGACGTTATAGAGTGACCAGGGTTCCATTTTGGCCCCGTGGGTCTGAGGAGATGATCTATGCCGTGTGAACCATGCCAGCTGTGCTGGGGGAGTGGAGGAAACCTGAGGTGATGTTAGTTGGTCGGGCCTTTTGACGTCAGTCTATGTGGAGCAACAGCATGTATTCCCTGAGCCTGTGTTGCTGTAATGCATAATGCAGGCCGGAACGTAGACTAAATATTGGTTCTGTATCAGTAACCAGGAAGTCACCATCCTTGACAGAATTCTCTTCTTTTTTCATTTTTTTTTTATCACAGGACACCTAGCCGAGATGGGCATGTCAATAAAATGCAACATGCAAATAATGCATCTGTATCTATTAGAACCATTAAACAGATGGGTAATGTATTTGTCTCCCTCCCTCTCCAGGGGGCTTCAGTGACCCTCTGAGTGGGGAGGTAAAGCCCAGGATCCTCCTGATGGGTCTGAGGCGCAGCGGAAAGTCTTCCATCCAAAAAGTGGTGTTCCACAAAATGTCGCCCAACGAGACCCTCTTTTTAGAAAGCACCAATAAGGTGAGACGTACCAGAATGAGGTGATGTCTTCACCTGGCTGCCCCGGCACCCAGATAAACCCACTGGCTGAGGCGTCGCGATGCGTGCGGCTGTTGTGTGTATACATTTGTTGACTTTTAGAATATGTTATTAATATCTCTCGTGGTATGTTTTTATTTGAAAATGTGTTGTGATTTTTGGACTTTAACCAAATATTTATTTGGATAAGATCTGCAGGGAAGATGTCTCCAACAGTTCTTTCGTCAGCTTCCAGATCTGGGACTTCCCCGGACAGATAGACTTCTTTGACCCTACCTTTGACTACGAGATGATCTTCAGAGGAACAGGGGCCCTCATCTTTGTCATCGACTCTCAGGTGACTAAGCGGAGGCTTAAGTTCCTTATGCTAAAGTTCCCAAAACTTTTTTTGGTTTTACAGAAATCCCAGTTGAAGCATTCCAGGTTGGCTGGATATCCTCTGGGATCAATGAAGTTTAGTTCAGTGCAATTAAATTTAAAGCCGTTCTCAAAACTTTAGAGTGTTCAGTAAAGGCGAAACAGCAACGTCTCCTCGGTCAGTGTTAGAAAGTACAAGTTAGATGTGTTCCACACCTCTTTGATAAGGACTCTTGCTGTGAGCTCTTCAATCAGCAATCAGGAATTCCTTTTGGTGACTTAGCAGTCTTTGAACCGTCTATGTGTTATTGAAGAGCTAGCGCCAGATCTCATCAAGTCCTTGGTGTTATGTACATGTATTGTGAATGCATCAAAAGGCATTTATGCATTCATATACACAATTTTATTAATGTTTAAAGCGTGTCTGAGTGCTGTCTTCAGAAGCCTGGACAACACTCTGGTTGTCAACAATAGGAGATTTAGAAGGGTGGCTTCTATGGGTGTTACTTACATTACTTCTGTTATAACAGCATTTTCTATTCAATTCCAGTTTATGTATCAGTGAACCACCCTCATCCCCCACTATCTCAGAGCTGGGCCGTCCAATCCCTCATCCCCCACTATCTCAGAGATGGGCTCTCCATTCCCTCCTCCCCCACTATCTCAGAGATGGGCCGTCCAATCCCTCATCCCCCACTATCTCAGAGATGGGCCCTCCATTCCCTCATCCCCCCCTATCTCAGAGATGGGCCCTCCAATCCCTCATCCCCCACTATCTCAGAGATGGGCCCTCCATTCCCTCATCCCCCCCTATCTC
>JACXGK010015374.1:0-10468 GCA_016801125.1 Novumbra hubbsi | reverse complement strand
CACACCTGTGTGCAAAGTTTGGGAAAAAGTTACCAAGGGGTTGCTGAGATATAAGGGCTCAAGTAGAAGAAGAATAATAATAATAATAATAATAATAATAAAACTAACAATTACAATAGGTTTCCTCCTACCGGAGGAACCTAATAATAATAATAAAACTAACAATTACAATAGGTTTCCTCCTACCGGAGGAACCTAAATACAGAAAAATGCATTTCAAATAAGTTGTAAATTAATTTGCATTTTACTCAGTGAATGTATTTGATCCCTTTGCAAAACATGACTTAGTACTTCGTACTTGTTGGCAATCACAGAGGACAGACGTTTCTTGTAGTTGGCCACCAGGTTTGCACACATCTCAGAAAGGATTTTGTTCCATTCCTCACGGCAGATCCTCTCACTCTCAAGTCTCTTACTGTTCAAATAAACCTACCATTAAAATGATAGACTGATAATTTCTTTGTCAATGCGCAAATTAAGCAGGGGATTAAATTGTTTTTTCCTCCACTGTACCAAATATATACAGTGGAGGAAAACGTTATTTGATCCCCTGCTGATTTTGTACGTAACAGTGAGAGACTAACAACAAAAAGCTTGACAATGACCCAATTCAAGCATGACAATGGCCCAAAACACACGGCCAAGGCAACAAAGGAGTGGCTCAGGAAGAAGCACATTACACAACTTTTCCAGTATTTTGTTGCCCCTGTCCCAGCTTTTTGAAACATGTTGCTGGCATCAAAATTGAAGTGGGCATATATTTTTCATGGAACAATAATATCTTTTAGTTTAAACATTTTATACACTGTCTTTGTACTTTTGTCCATTGAATATAGGGTTTAAATGATTAGCAGATTTGCATTCTGTTTCTAATTCTATTGTAAACAATGTCCTAAATTTTTTTAAACCGGGTTGTAGTTTCAGACTGAAAAGCATGATGCTTGTTTTGAAGAACAGTTGAAGATTTGGAAAGCATTTTGGTTACAAAACTGTGCTGAACTAAGATGTAAACTAGATAGTGTCGTGTGCATAAAGGCAGATATGGGAGTCTGGTTCAGATCATGTGCCACAGCTATCTGAATCTGTGCCACCAACAACAAATATGTGGGCATTCTATTCAGACTTCCATGATCACTGCACATTTCCTGCCGTAAAGGTTAATAATATGGTAGAAAACAAAACGTGGTTAGTAAGTATCCCCTTCCTAAACAACAGCCCTTGAAGTGACTGACTCTCCAAAATGTCATGGCACTTAAGACACTGAATTGTATAAAACACAATAGTACTGCTGCAAGTATTGCTGTTTGCTCTGTAGTTACTGCAGTATACTGTACATTTTTGAGAATTGTTGATAAATGCTGGGCAAATCTGCCTGAAATATGAAAGGAGTTTCCAAAAATTCATTGTTGACTCAGTAAACAGTTTATTAGAAAGAAAAACCTCTAGTACCTGGTTGACACGAAATTCTTTGAGATTCAACAAACTATCGAAAACACAGGGATGGTAAGGTAATACAATGGCATTACGCAGTTCCTCCAGTTGATTGGTTGTAAATTCATGCTGCAAATAGCATGTTCCATCTTTGCAGTCAGCTCTGTTGCACCATATGAATAACTATACCAAATATGTTTAAAAAGAAAATGGTTGTGTACCAACCTATTTATAAGCAAAAAGAAAGTGTCGCAGCAGCTGTGTCCAGCTGTGTACTGGCAGTAAATTAATACTACCTTGCTGGCCATCTCCCAAATACAAAAACAAGGATATGTCCAATTAGCTAGCTAGCTAAAAAAGACTAAATAGCTGGCAAAAAGGTAGCAACACATCTTCAGCCTTATGTAGTATATGCTTAGTCTAGCACACTAACATCACAATGGAATGAACAATGCTCGGAGGGAGCAGTGAGGATGTTGTACAACAAACTAGAAACCAGGAGGTGTAATTATATTCAGTTGTAAAAATATATGTTTACTGCAAAAAGTAACATCGATGTAAATTAATAACTAAACTTAAAAATGTATTAATTAATTTCAATTATAAGCTATTACAACCTGTTTAAGAATCACTTGGGTGCGCCCCTCTTATTTTCTCGCTGTTGAACATCTTAAAAGAAATGAAAATATGCAAGTACAACTTTCTGATTAAAACACATACACACAACTGTTCTACCGTCCACGTGGGGTAATCAGATCCCAAACACACAATAAACAGAATAAAATGTTCCTTTGCACTAGGTCTTCTTATGATAAACAGACCAACACTTAAATTTGATTCATGGATTAACTGCCAGCAGAAAATAAGTAGGAAATATTTTTTATGAACTGCAACTATGGTATCTTTAAATCATATGCATACAAATTATTTACCACAAGAAGTGATTTAAGAAATACAACTATCAAATAGCACTGACTGCAACAAAACATTTTACTTGGCCACATATTGCCTATTTCAGAGAGGAACCATGGAATGGCATCACAATTTACTTGTTAACACTTTGCTACCAAATGTTTCAATGAGTCTCCATAAGTCATTTTAGTACAACTATTGTTTAGTACAAATATTGTTTAGCCCAGTTTTATTCATATAATATATATTTTGACTCTTGGAAAAGATCACTAGACTAAAGTTAAACCGGTCCAGAGATATGAATAGAAATGTAATGGGTGCATGTGTGTTTTTTATGAAATCTTTTTTTTATTGAAATCTTTTTGTGGTAAAAATTTTGAAGGCTTCTACTTTACGGAAATACACAAGGTGGAAAAAAACATAAATACTATCTTGAACCAGTCCGGAGATATGAATAGAAATGTTACGGGTGCGGTGTGATGTAAATTTCACCAAGCTAACAGAGACGAATAAACATAGTATTTGCACAACAACAATTTGATTTAAAAATTCTTATTTAATAGCCCTCTTAAGTTTTGGGGCCTTTTGGGACCCCAAAATCTGCCTGGCAAAACCTTCTCTTTAGGAGGTCATCCTTTGTTTTAGAATGATGTCCTTTACATTTTGGACTCTGAAAACCCATAACTTGATGAAGGATGAATAGTTAACATTGTTTGACAAGACTTAATGAGTTTATTAGTAACAATGTGTGAAAATAATACAAAAAAGTATATGTTGACATGTAGTTGCTTTTATTGAGAAGCTCAAAGTATTCTCCAATAGGTAAGGCTGATTATGCCACATATGGACATCCTCAGGGGTTCAGAACCACAAACAAAAATGTATTGTTTGAAAATGTAACAGAAAATACAAGTAATCTGCATTATTGCTTCCGATAATTGTTCAATATCAACCAAAATTTGATTAGATTTTGATCAGATTAACCCCTGAATAAATGTATAGTTTTTTCTATGCAATCATAAAAAAAAGTGTTTTTGTGGTCGAGATTTGGAAGGTTTATGCTTTACAGAAATACACAAACAACATGTCATTCTTTGCATCTGACTGTCCCTAACATCGTGAAAAAAACGTATTCTTCTATATTTTATAATTCCAGAGATATAAATAAAAAAGTAAAAGGTGCGCTTTCTGACGCAAAATTGCCTCTAAGATATTTCAGTCAAGATATGGAGGGCTTCTACTTTGCAGAAATACATAAACGACATGTCATTCAATGCATCAGAATCTCCCCTACAACATGTAAAGAACCTATCTATCATTAACATTTCTGGAGATATGAATAGAAATGTAGTCACAATGATTTTGACGCACATTTGCGTCAACCGATTCTAGAGGTTAAGATATTTTATCTTAATTCTTCAGATAGTTATTCTGATACTTTGTTCAGTATCGGGAAATTAATCTAGTGAGGCTTGCTAATATGACGTGTCTTCAAAAATGCTGCCAGCAACTTCAACTGACTATCTGTAATTTAGGGGTGTGACATAATTTTGAATTATAATTTGTGGAGTCTTGATTGGTTGAAACTAACATAATGATCCTTTTAGATTTCACAGAACGTTCTTCTTCATTATGTGACCTGTGTTACACTTACCTTTGACAAAGTAAGTCCCATGGTCTAAGTTAGTGCCATTTCATTGTCACTGCATAAACAGTCCTGTTTGCTAGCTGGCATTACTTGCAAACTTCAAATCCGGCAGCGATTTGCATGGTCTCATTCTGGAAGTTTGTTTACTTCGGTTGCTAGGTGGCTGACTACCCTTCGGCCAGTGCTGCTATGTTTTTTGCAACAAAAACGTGAATATTTCCTAAACCTTGCTACGAAACCTTCCACAAAACGAGAGACATTGTGATACTTGTCATGTCTCCGTAGTGCAAGAACTGTAGGAGACGTTAGGGTGGCTATAATAATAAATAAATACATATAAGATATTACATGCAGTGGGAGGCTCCTAAACTTATTTAATATGTACCTTCCCAGTAATATGTAACTAATAAGAAACCCAAGAATATTGAATGTTATGGGTCCCAGACAAAGGACCAGGCAGTTTATATGATCTTTTAAACAGGTTAAATAATATGACAGAACGTTTGTGCTGTGTTGTAGGAAAGACTTATTAAGATGTATTAGTTCTCTTTTATGTTTTCACTTCCTAATATTACAACATTACATGTTCCGTGTGTGGCAGTGATGTAGTGGCAAACTATGGGTAACTACTAGTGGGTAAACTATGACTTTTACAAGACAATTATGATACGACATTTCATTTATCAACATAATCAAAATGTACTACTGGTTTGAAAGAAGCCAATAGTTTTTTTTACTACATTTCCTTAATTTTTCAACTTCAACGGATTAGATACAAATATTTAGGCCTTTTTGGCCAACAAAACATAATCAATAATGAACACTATTTAACTACTTACCTGTCACGTGCTGGCTGGGGGCCCCTGGCCATCTTTTGTGCCTCGGGCTCACAACCAGGGCGTGCCATGTAGAGGTGCCTCTAGCTGCTATCAGTTGTCTCTGATTGGGGAGCCTACTTAGGCCTAGTCCTTGGCCACACTACGTGTGGTTTATTTTTTGTGCAACGCCTCAGTTTGCGGCTGCTGTCACGTTTTGTTTGTTTTATGGTTGTACTGTGCATAAGCTACATGTTCTTTAAGTAAGTTGATTCACAGTGTGTTCTATGTTTAGTTGGTTTGTTTTGCTGCTAGTTTACAGCCCCTTTGTTTTCCGTGTTTGTTTTGTTTTGTTTCAAATAAATTCACAGTTTTGAACATTAATGTACGCGTTTGGTACCCCTGCTCACTACGGCCGTGTCACGTCCTGAGTGTGGTGCGGAACCAAATGCAGACATCGTTCAAAGTAAAAGGTGAATTTATTCCATAAAACAGGACACAAACTAACATGGACTGTAAAGGTAAAGTAAAGGAGCAGTAACAAGCAGCAAACAGAACTAAACTAACTTACAAGAAACATGTAGCGTATCCACAGGAATAATTAGTGAAACAAAACAAGAACGTGAACGATGCGACAAACACAAACAGTAAACCACACCCGAGTGTGGAAAAACCCAAAACTAAATAGGCTCCCCAATCAGAGACAACTGATCACAGCTGCTCTGACTGGGGAGCCCACAGTGCCACAGAGATGGCTAGAGGCCTCTCTGTGTGTCATGTCCTGACTGTGAGCCCCAAAGCATAGAGAAGGCTAGGGGCCCCCAGCCAGGACATGACAGGCCGTGACATTATCCCCTCTCTTTCTGCACCACTTTGCTTCTTCTCTTTCCTGACTGTATTCATACTCTGTGAGGCAGTTTTAAATAATAATTTATTAGCATGATAATTATAATAATCTTTACTGAATAAATAGATGAGTATATTAGTTGAGATTGGGATTTTACCCTAGCATAAATATCTGTTTCTATTTTGTCAAGACAATTGTACAACTATGCCACCTGCAAGAACTTGGGGTCTCATAGACAACTATTACAAAAGACTGCATGCTGTCATTGATGCTAAAGGGGGCAATACACAGTGTTAAGAACGAAGGGCATACAGATTTTTCATTGCCATGTTTTGCTTTATGATTGTGTCATTCTGTTATGACCTACAGATGAATATGAATCTCATAAAAAATAGAAAGAAAATGTTTTGCCTGCTCACTACAGTTTTCTTTAATAATGGTACATATTTTATCTATTCTCCAAAGGTATGAAAACTTTTAAGCACAACTTTATATACACTGCTAAACATTTATGGGAACACATAATCATCACAGTATTTTCCTCAGATAAATAAAATGCTGAATTCAATCGCCAAAAATGGGCCAGTTAGCGAATCTACCCATCTTCATTCGAGCTTCACCTCGAATGCCTTATTGCAGAAGAACAAAAGAGATGTGTGGTGGCTATAGGACAAACACTGCTCAAAAAATGAAGGGAACATGTAATCATTACAGTATAACACCAGGGATTTCAATCGGTCCAGTTAGGAAGCATAAGCAATTGTGAATCAATGTCACCTGTTTTGGTGCAAATGAAAGTGACAACAGGTACACTGGAGAGGCACTGGCAAGACATCCCCCAAAAAGGGAATGGTTTTGCAAGTGATGGCCACCGATATATGCTATCTCCCTGATTCTTGTTGTCTGTGGCGCTACTGGTAGTATGAGGCATTACTGGTAGCATGAAGCAATACCTGCAGCCCATTCAGGCTGCACAGGTTTTTCAGCTCCTCCAGGATGGCACATCCATATATGCCATCGCAAGAAGGTTTAAGGGAACACATAAATCACACATCAGGTCTTGATAAAAAAAATAATAATATTGAAGATCAAAATCTTTACATTGTCAAATTCGTTGAGAACAAAATGACATAACAACGGTCAATGGAAACCAAAATCACCAACCAACTGAGGGCTGGATTAAAATGCAGACCAACAATCTAAGTAAACAATACTTACAGACTTTCATGTTTGTCAAGTATGTGCTCAGTGTGAACCTGCTCTCATCTGTGAAGAGAATGGGGCGCTAATGGCGGACCTGCAAATTCTGGAGGTTTTGGACCGTTTGGTCAAACATGCACACCAGTAGCCCGCTGGAGGTCATTTTGTAGGGCACTGGCAGTGTTCCTCCTGTTCCTCCTTGCACAAAGGAGCGGTACCGGTCCTGCTGCTGGGTTGATGTTGTTCTACGGCCCTGTCCAGCCAGCTGTGAAGGTGCCACCTCATGCTACCAGTAGGACAATAGCAAAATGCAAAACCATTTGTAAACTAATGAAAGGATACCCATATTTTATAGTGACACGCCAATAACCATTTATTAATGTTTATTACAGCTGAAAGGAGTACTTATTTTAGGGTCAGCACAATATGATAAACCAATGTACCAGAACAAGCAAAACAGACAGGACAGACAAGTGAACAATTGCATGCCAAAGAATGAACAGTTGTATAACCTTGTCCTGTTTCAGTTTATGAACATTTTTATTGAATGATTGTTGTCTAGCAATCAAGTTGGAAATATATACACATTGGCTATACAGCAATTTATTTATAATTTCCAGTTTGTGATATCCAAAGTCGTTCCAGGAGAGTTGAATATCAAGACTAAGTTGTAGCAATACAGTATTCTCGGTGCCATTCCAATTGATGTCTTCCCACTTCTCCCCTCCCTTGGCCGAAGACTCTATACAGCTGTCAAGCATTGCTCCCTGTCCTCCCAGCACCTCTCCCCAGAATGCCTCCACCCTCCCAACTTCTTTCCTTACGCAATCCCTGATCCTGATTCCTATTCCTGCAAGACAATGGCTGCAAACACTCCTAATTCCAGTCTTTATTGTACTCTTGTTTTAATCACATACATCTTTCATATGTTATTATGTCTTAGATTCTTGATTCTTAAGATCTTGGAGATGAAACTTACTTGAAAATACTGTGTTAAAGAAAATGTATTTTTGAATTGTTTCTTTTCAGTTTTTCCAATTTTTTGTAATGCTTTTTTGGTGTGTCAATTTTAAATAAGGGATACATTCAGCAGTAATAAACCTTTATAACTCATTTGTAAATGGTTATTGGTGTGTCACTTTAAAATAAGCCATAAATTAAATAAGGCATACATTCACATTAGTGTGCACAATAAATATGGATTTTTTTGTTGGAAGTGTGTTAAGATATGAATAATAAAGTGAAGGGTAAAAGGAAATGTGAATACATAATATCTTTGGTAAATTTGGGTCTAAACACTTAGACTTTGACCATTGTTGAAAGATCAAGCACTGTTCATAGGATGGCACCAACATGTCCAGCAAAGACAGCAAAGAATATAACAGCAAAGAACTGCATAGTCCCACTGCAAACATTTCCAAACAGGAATGAAAGCGTTAATAATAGAAGCAGTTGTAAGTGCTTGACCCTAACTCTTTATAATTGAAAGTTAATATTAGCTATTGGGATCACCGTGTTGTTGCATACTCTATGGGGTTTTAGGCTGAGTGTTTTGTAAAAGCAATTGTGACAACTGCTGATGTAAAAAGGGCTTTATAAATATATTTGATTGATTGAACTGACCAGCTATCGCAATATTTTGAGCAATGTGTTTGATTTCAAAATACATACAAATGTATAGTACAAATATATAATGTATATATACAAATAAATAAATAAAAATATAGTGTAAAATACATGAACAAATGTTTAAATATCCCTTAATAGACAAACCGTTCACAGTTGATACCTTATTTTAAAGCATTACCATACTTACACACAATAACTTAAGATCTAAGACTGTTCCAATTATTATATTTAAATACACTACCACATTTATATTATATGTAACTGCACAATATGTGCAATTTCTTCACAGTTTTATCAGCAATCCAGATATGCAGCCTGCATGTCATAGGAAATGGTAATCTCTTATCTTTTGCACGTAGTCTAGGGCCTTATGTGCTTACGGAGTCATTTAGTGAGAAATGTATGAGTGCTTTTTTAGCATGCAGTCTCATTGAGATGTACAGTGGGGCAAAAAAGTATTTAGTCAGCCACCAACTGTGCAAGTTCTCCCACTGAAAAAGATGAGAGAGGCTTGTAATTTTCATCATATGTACACTTCAACTATGACTGACAAAATGAGAAAAAAATTCAGAGAATCACATTGTTGAATTCAATAATTGCAAATAATGGTGGAAAATAAGTATTTGGTCAATAACAAAAGTTTATCTCAATACTTTGTTGTATACCCTTTGTTGGCAATGACAGAGCTCAAACGTTTTCTGTAAGTCTTCACAAGGTTGTCACACACTGTATATGCTGTATATATGCATCTAAACAAATCTAAATATCGTGGAAAAGTTCATTCAGAACCAATGCAGCGGTCTACCAGGAGATTTTAGATAATTTAATACTTCCATCTGCTTACAAGCTTTATGCAGATGCTGATTTCCTTTTCCAGCAGGACTTGGCACCTGCCCACAGTGCCAAAACGACTGGTAACTGGTTTGATGCCCATGGTTTTACTGTGCTTGACTGGCCAGCCAACTTACCTGACCTGAACCCCATAGAGAATCTATGCGGTATTGTCAAGAAGGAAAATGAGATACAACAGACCCCTCAACACTGACGAGATATGAAAGCAACCTGGGCTTCCGTAACACCTCTGTAGTGCCACAGACTGATTGCATCTATGCCACACCACATTGATGCAGTCATTTGTACAAATGGAGCCCAACCCAATATTGAGTGCACCTTTGCAGGTGTTTTGAGTATATTAGCTGATTAGAGCACTTCTCAGGTTGACAATCCTGTACTATGTATTTTTTCAAATATTTTAAGATGCTGGATTTTTTATTACCATTGTAATCATCAAGAGTGAAACAAAAATGTCTTGAGAATGTTTCACTTCATATGTAATGTATCTAGAATATATGAAATCGTCACTTTTTTATTTGAAATACAGGAAAATGAACTTATTTTTCAAGCTAAACCCAAATTTGACATTAGTAACCATATTAAGTCCTCTACATCCCAGACATACAGTAGATATAAAACCCAGCTATCCTACCACAATTTACTACATAACAGAGAATTTCCGATGCTCTAAGAACAGCCCTAGATAACTTGGCACCAATTATAAAAAAGGTACCATTACACCAAGCTGGAATTATACATGCTGGCTACGTAAATGTAAATAAAAACAGAATGCAATAATGTGCAAACCATTTAAACTAAATTCAGTAGATAATAGAACAAAGACAAATGTTGAAATTGAGACAATTCATTTTTTCATTAACACTTTAAATTTGATGCCAGAAACACAGTTTCAAAACAGTTAGGACAGAGGAAACAAAAGGCGGGAAAAGTTACTGTCAGGTGTCGTGAATGAGAGGACCAAACTGCAGGTTTAGGCGTAAGGATATTTATTCCTTTGATGGTCAAGGGACCCGTCGAAATACTTGAGCCGTGTATTGTGGTAATATATACAGGCGTAATGTGGAAGATATGTCGTCTAGCACAAACGTGCTCACACAGAACAGAAATACAATAACGAACGCAGAGACAAGA
>JACXGK010015373.1:0-10469 GCA_016801125.1 Novumbra hubbsi | reverse complement strand
GAACAGCAGACTACTACTCCACTGTCAACAGGAGGATCAGCAGTCTACTACTCCACTGTCAAAAGAAAGATCAGCAGACTACTACTCCACTGTCAACAGGAGGATCAGCAGTCTACTACTCCACGGTCAACAGGAGGATCAGCAGTCTACTACTCCACGGTCAACAGGAGGATCAGCAGTCTACTACTCCACTGTCAACAGAAAGATCAGCAGACTACTACTCCACTATCAACAGGAGGATCAGCAGTCTACTACTCCACTGTCAACAGGAGGATCAGCAGACTACTACTCGACTATCAACAGGAGGATCAGCAGTCTACTACTCCACTGTCAACAGGAGGAACAGCAGACTACTACTCCACTGTCAACAGGAGGATCAGCAGAATACTACTCCACTGTCAACAGGAGGATCAGCAGAATACTACTCCACTGTCAACAGAAAGACACGGTGGGAAATGCTCAGACGGGGCCATGCAGCTCAGGCCTGGCGAGCGGTCACCCCACCTTGACTCCGTGGCCGATGTCATCAAGCACGTTGTAGTCTATGGTTTTGCGGATGTAGCGGACTGGCCTCTCTGGATTGGCCGGAGCAACGATTTTGTGCGTGCGAGAAGTGTTCTTATTGGTTGTCAGAATTCCAATCTCTCTCCTTGCCACCTTCTCCTTGTGGATATCCACCGTCTAGAGGGGGGAGGCAGGTCAGGAGGAAGGGGGAGAGCGAGTGTGAGACAGGGGAGGCGAGAGAGTGAGGGGAGTAAAGAGAGGGGCTACCATGAGGGGAAGGAGACAGATAGAAGGGAGCAGGGAGAACGATTTCAGGGGAAATAAACTCCTCTATTCTCTCCCCAACCTCTGCTGTTTTTTCCTCTCCAATTTCTTCTCTTCTGTTCTCCTCTTAACACGGTCTGCTAAACTAACAATGAGCGGAGATGATTTTTTTCTGATATCTTCTCACTGTGTCAGTTTCTGAATGTGGCAGCTGTGTCGCTAAGCAACATACAGTCCTCATCCACAGTTTGCCACTTTCTCCTAAAAACAGAGCTCGTCTTCACACTCATCTGCTGTAATTATTCATGGTTACAATTCACCAAGAGGAATCCTCAAACTAAAGGCACAATTCACAAAGAGGAATCCTCAAACTAAAGGCACAATTCACAAATAGAGGAATCAGATAGCTGTGTGTGCGTATATCGTACCTGGGAGATGTGGTTGATGGAGGACTCCATTCGGCAGAGCTGGGAAGCCTGGATGTCCAGCATCTGAAGGACATTGTTAGCCAAGGTGTTGATCAGATAGGCCACACTAGCCAGGGATTGGGTGGTGTAGTTCTTAGTCTCTTCTAGGGCTCGGTGCTTATCTGGGGACTAGAGAGAGACAACACCCTAGATTACTGTTTGGTTCTGGCTCGTTTGCTTAATGGAGCCAAGTCGGGGGAAGAAGCGTTCCTTGTCGTTTATTCACATCATATAAGTGTCACGTACGTGTCTTCCCTAGATGTATACTGTACATTACATTTTGTCCCCAGGGTCCAACATTAGAAGTCTCCAAATGCGGGTACATGTTGTCTTTGGCGAGTAAATTATAGAGACTACACTAGAAAATGTTTTACTTATGCACGGGCTAGAGAAAGCGTCTGGCGTGCTGTCACTTCAATCAGTTGGATCTGCCGCGCTGCACGGGTCGTGCTCGTGCGTATTACGTAACATTAATGGCGTCAGACCAACTGCATTTTTTAATACAGTAGATACAATCTGAGGTAAGCCTCCTTTTTGACAGTTGATAAACCATCCATCATGCGGAGGTTTATTGCGGGAGCGGAGCCCCCAATAAAGAAAAACAAAACCTCGACAAAACATGCCGAGACCACTACTATAATGGCTAAAGCGAGCGCCCTATCGTCATCTCATCCAACGAAAATAACGAGAAACCTCCGTGAAAGATGGCGATAATGACGTTGTTCCAAGAACATGTCGGGAGTTCAAGGAGGGGGTTATGTTTTGCAATTTGTGTCGTGTCAACGCAAAGGAAAAGCGCAGAGGCAATTTCTTCGTTGTTGGCACTACAGCCATGAAACGGGAGAACATCCCACTTCACGAGTGCTCACAATGTCACCGTGACAACACGTCAGACGTCAGGGACGGTTAATGCTCCTCCAGACTACCCCGTCAGTACAGACCCTCACAACTATATACCGCTACGGCTAAGAAAACGACCGTCCTTTTCCCAACCGCACACGCCATTGCCAAGAAAGCGAGACCCTATTTGGATTTCGAATGAATGTCCGAGTAAGTTAAATTTAAGATGTTGGGTTTTATAAAAAAAAATATTACCCAGTGGCCACCAAAGATCACGTTATCCCCCTAGTTAATTTCATTTAATTGTTTTGTTAGCTAGTTGGCCGCTGTAGTATTGTTAATTCTTTTTAGCAAAGAATACATATTTATGTATGCCTGAATAACGACCTTTACAACAGTCAGAGATCGATAGAGGACAGGGTGAATAGTGATGCCTGAATAAAGACCTTTACAACAGTCAGGGATAGATAGAGGTCAGGGTAAATGGTGATGCCTGAATGAAGACCTTTAAAACAGTAAAAAATAGATGACAAGGTGAATGGTGATGCCATATCCTCCTTTCAGAAAGCGGGAGGGCAGAAATGTAACTTGGCAGACTGATTAAGCTACTTGGCACTGACCCATTAATCTGCATGGCACTGATCCATTAATCTGCATGGCACTGATCCATTAATCTGCATGGCACTGACCCATTAATCTGCATGGCACTGACCCATTAATCTGCATGGCACTGATCCATTAATCTGCATGGCACTGATCCATTATTCTACTTGGCACTGATCCATTAATCTGCATGGCACGGATCCATTAATCTGCATGGCACTGATCCATTAATCTGCATGGCACTGATCCATTAATCTGCATGGCACTGATCCATTAATCTACTTGGCATTGATGCATTAATCTGCATGGCACAAATTCAGACTAGATCCACTGAGAGGGAAATTAATCATCCAGTCGAAGCTGTACTTCACACAGCCTTAACAAAATGCATGTTCATTAAAACCCATACAGCCATCTAAGGAACTCCCTCCCTTCTAGGGTTTGACAGACTAAATGTTCCCTGCTACAGCGTTGCTTATTGAATGTTGTTAATTATTCTTAGATGCGTCACAACACAGGCAGTTCATTGGTTGTGCTCCTAATAGTATCATCATTAACTATTCAGATGCAGGCAACAGTGGATGAATGAATGGATGGATGAATGGGAGTCAGTCTGTGACAGGCTGGAGGCTGGAATGCTGGGTCCTGACTCAGCACTTCCCCCGAAACTGCTAACGTAACCCCACCTGCCTGTCTGGGGATAAAGCACCATAAACTGCTAACGCAACCCCACCTCCCCTTTGCCTGTCTGGGGATAAAGCACCATAAACTGCTAACGTAACCCCACCTCCCCTCTGCCTGTCTGAGGATAAAGCACCATAAACTGCTAACGTAACCCCACCTCCCCTCTGCCTGTCTGGGGATAAAGCACCATAAACTGCTAACGTAACCCCACCTCCCCTTTGCCTGTCTGGGGATAAAGCACCATAAACTGCTAACGTAACCCCACCTCCCCTCTGCCTGTCTGGGGATAAAGCACCATAAACTACGGCCCCTGGGATCACACCCGCTGTACCGAACATGGTAGACACACTGGAACTATACACAGCATCTTTATCTATAGACTGTATCTTCTCCATCAGTACACAGCATCTTCTCCATCAGCACACAGCATCTTCTCCATCAGCACACAGCATCTTCTCCATCAGCACAAAGTATCTTCTCCATCAGCACACAGTATCTTCTCCATCAGCACACAGCACCTTCTCCATCATTACACAGCATCTTCTCCATCATTACACAGCATCTTCTCCATCAGCACACAGTATCTTCTCCATCATATAGAAAATTAACTACAAGTTACACTCAATCTACTCGCTTTAAGCTCTGGACTATATAGGATGGTTCTACAGAATCCATGTGGGTACCAGCACAATGTGTCTGACCATAGTGGTCTGCCAAATTAACAACTTTCCTTAACGTTCACACTCACATTAAAATTAAATTGGAAAATATATTAGTTATTTGCTACAGAACAAGTAGGAAATTCAATACAGAACGAGTCAGCGGACCACCGTAAAGGTTGAGACCGTCAACAGACCAGATATGGCAAAACCAAGAGTTGGGTAGGGATGTACCTCCACACCACCTCCACCACCTACATACAGGAGCACCTCCACCACCTACATACAGGAGCACCTCCACACCACCTCCACCACATACATACAGGAGCACCTCCACACCACCTACATACAGGAGCACCTCCACCCCACCTCCACCACCTACATACAGGAGTATTAGTTTTGCTTGCACTAATACTACACACGCCTAATAAAAGACAGCTGTGAAGGCCAATTACTTTTGCATTCCTTAAGGGGAGCAACACGTAGAAAACCTGCTGTCATTTGTAAAAGGTTTCTCCGATCTGACAGTCTGTACTTGTTCCCATTGTCACCGTATCATTTCAACACCAAAGTACAGATTATAAAACAGCGAAACGTGTTACTGTTCAAACAGACATGTTACAGGCAGATGCGTATGGTAACAGGGAACAGGCAGTGTTGTGCGTTGTACTTGCATCCTTGCCCGCTGTACCCTTTGAGCATGGCGCCGTTTTGCAGCGGACGGGGTACTCTGCGATTTATTTATGGTATAATTTTCACTTTGTCTTTACACTTCTGCGGATTCTGTTTAGTCTGTACATGCGGCTGGCGATCGGTAAGGCAGTTTATGGAGAACTGGTTGAACAGGACGGGAGAACCAGATCCCTGGTCTGAGTCACAGGGGAGAGATGAGCCATGACCTTTAACCTAAGGCTACTTGTGACCTTCTGACTGTGGGGGATCAACACTGGGGTAGTAGGAACCGTGACCCCTACCAGCTCCCACGAGGAATGACCTGGAAGGGTATGGTCCCCTCATAACACCGCCCACCCCCCTCTCAACCCCACCCCCCTACAACACATTCAACACTCAGGTCTATCAATCAGCCTCAGCGTTGGCTAATGTGCCGTCAACCCTTAAACAACATACACCGGTTAAGTCCATTGATATTGGTCAACAGATAAATCACCCGTGCTCCACACCCGACAGCGTTTCAGATCATTCAGCTGACTAAGAGACCTGGCTGGTCCACATAACGGTCCTTGAAATCCATTGAGTTCATCAATCTGCCACCACAGGAAGAAAAATCTGAACACGGACCATTTTGCAGATGGGTCTACTGTTGTTTGTTGGCATGTGATAAATGTTATGGTTTGCCTAGGACCGATAGCGAGAATGGATTCTGCTGCAATTCTCCTTGTCCTGTTGATTGGACAGGAACTGGGTCGGTTGTCTGCTGATTGTATTGGATTTGGGCCCAGAACATCCGTCTGTAAAATGGGACAGAGGCAGTGGATACCACCTGTATCAATCAAGGGGGATCAATAATCCCCGGGTCCAAGGACACAAATACTGCAGCTTGATGACAGCAGCATGGCGGGCAAAGCGGACCTTCTACCTGGTCAAACCTGAGGAAGTAATGGTGGGATAACCAATCCAGACTAAAGGAAGTCAACAGAAACTCAGCAGAATGGTACCTGTCATCAGCGGTGGAGGGGCCTCTGTGGTGTGTTGTGAAGGGAGTGTTAGAAGGGGGACGGGCCACTGTGGTGTGTTGTGAAGGGAGTGTCAGAGGGGGAGGGGCCTCTGTGGTGTGTTGTGAAGGGAGTGTCAGAGGGGGAGGGGCCTCTGTGGTGTGTTGTGAAGGGAGTGTGAGAGGGGGAGGGGCCTCTGTGGTGTGTTGTGAAGGGAGTGTCAGAGGGGGAGGGGCCTCTGTGGTGTGTTGTGAAGGGAGTGTTAGAAGGGGGAGGGGCCACTGGTCACCTAGCGGTGTCACTTGCAGCTGACTCCACCTGAAAAGGATGGAGTACATTATATTTAATGGGTGGAACTGGCCATAATGGATGTAAAGGATTTCTAATTTAGTGAGCAGTTAAATTCCTAACATCACAGGAGTACAAACATAAAAAATCCCCAGTATGACACCCAAACCTAACGGCATATTATTTCTCATCACAAGTCTCCGGAAGGCCAGCGAATCAGCGAGCAGCTATAACATGTCTTGGGGGCCCAGTAAAGAACAATTTCCTGATTATGTCATCAAATGCGGCTCCAAATCCAGGGAACTGAGTCACAATAGGAGGAAGACAGGAAGTACAGAACAACTCCATCTGGACTGACCAGCCTCTCCTCCACTGGAAAACATGTCTTTAATATGAACATTTAGAGAATCGACTTGAATCTCTGGTTGGATTTCTCATTCCAAACCAAGATGGTCTGGGAGAACTGGAAATGCGTGGTCCTACATGGATGAGGAGCATTACAACCATTATAAATACTTACAGCCTAATGTTCCACTACACAGAGTCCCCCTCCTCCCCCATCTCTCTCTGCCAGAACACTGAAGTATTATTAAGGGTGACCTAGTTGGAGTCCATTTCCTCGCCTGGGGTAGGAGGGACAAAAACTGCCAGGGCAAGCTGGGTGTGTGTGTGTGGGGTGACACACATTCAGGATGACACACATTCCGGATGACACTCGGCATACGATCAGATCACTGATGGACTGTATCATAAGGCACACATACGGAGAAAGACCCTAAAAACCTTAACCAGGGTGTAAATCTAACATCTAACCCGGAATCTAACAAACAAACAAAACAAAAAAAAAAAACGCTCAAAACCGCAATAAAAGCTGAAACCCGTAATAACCACTCTGTGGAAGCTGAAACTCGTAATAACACTCTGTTGAAGCTAGAACTCGTAATGACCACACCGTGGAAGCTGAAATTAATTGCTTAATAAAAACTTAACATATGTATTTGGCGCCAATTGCTTGTGCAGCCCCAGTCTTAGCCAAATAGAAGGGACATCAGTGGATATACAGCTTACAAACCCTAAAAAAGTCCTGTCTGGGTTGATGTTGTACTGGCTCTAGATGTCAAGAGTCCATCCTCACGTCATTCGGTGTGGTGGCTTCTCTCTGCAGTGGAGAAACCCAAACCAAACATTTTCCACAAAAAGAGTCACTGCTAACCCCTCCCACCCACTGCTAGCCCCTCCCACCCCAGTCAACATCACTGCTAACCCCTCCCACCGGAACAGAATGATCACATCAGCACAGGAAATCTGCTTGAGCATTAGCAGTCAAAGCTCAAATGACATCTATAAAACATTTTGAGAGGCCGAGAGTAAGGATGTGAGAATGATGAGTCAAACTGTGGATTCTGGTCAACGTTGAAGGGAGGAGGAGCTTTGACAAGACAACGTTGAAGGGAGGAGGAGCTTTGACAAGACAACGTTGAAGGGAGGAGGAGCTTTGACAAGACACAACCAGACACTTGTGAATCAAAGGCAGCCAGCCGCAACCAGAAAGCCAATCCAGAGTGGTTTGAAAACGCCGTAGAACAACTGCAGTACATTTCTGAATGAACCAATATGTGGGCCTTGAATTAGAGTAGGTAGATGTTCGTTTCCAAGACACCTTAGGCGGAATGCACTTAATGAAGATTGCTAACAGACGACCACCCTTCAGAAACCAACTGCCAGGGATTCCAGTGTGACTGCCGCGTAGAGCCACGCCCTGCCGCGTAGAGCCACGCCCTGCCGCGTAGAGCCACGCCCTGCCGCGTAGAGCCACGCCCTGCCGCGTAGAGCCACGCCCTGCCGCGTAGAGCCAGGCCCTGCCGCGTAGAGCCACGCCCTGCCGCGTGTTTGCAGTGTGACTCTGCAGTGTAAGGCCCCTGCGTGGGGCGTAACGTCTGCCTTTACACTGGCCGTCCAAATCCAGTCTTTGTTTCCGAACAAAGGTCTAACGAGTGAACCCTCTCCTTTAGCTGTTTGGGCTCAGGCACCGGACCAACATAAACCCTCAGATGAATGAGCACTGAGGGCAGATAAAGAACTACTAGGATCAGCTGTCACGATAGACCCACAACTGTTATTAACAGCCATCATAATCTCTAAATCATCCCCTAAACACACTGAGCAAATATCACAACTGTTATTAACAGCCATCATAATCTCTAAATCATCCCCTAAACACACTAAGCAAATATCACAACTGTTATTAACAGCCATCATAATCTCTAAATCATCCCCTAAACACACTGAGCAAATATCACAACTGTTATTAACAGCCATCATAATCTCTAAATCATCCCCTAAACACACTAAGAAAATATCACAACTGTTATTAACAGCCATCATAATCTCTAAATCATCCCCTAAACACATTAAGCAAATATCACAACTGTTATTAACAGTTGTTATAAAACTGTTATTAACAGTTAGTTAACAGGTTATTCACGGTAAAACAGACAGTGTGTTTCATAGAATCGAACATACAATAAAAACTAAAGGGTGTGATGAAAACTTTAGAAGAAGACCTTCGCTTTGCCCCAGAATCCACTACAGGGGGGATTAGATAAAACTAATATCCGCTCTATATCCAACACAAATGCAACAAAGTGCTAAATCTCTACTTTTGTTTTTCTTAATAAAATGGGCAGGATTGGCAGTGAAGAATGTTACTTATGAAGCTAGCTGTTGCGCCGTTAAATACAATTTCCCATATTGATGTACACATTTTCTTTTCATAAATTTTTTCAAACTGAATGCGTGATGTCAGGTTTTGAAAAAGCGCACAGGAATAGAAACGCTATAGCAAACAGCTGAAAGGAGACATAAACCTTCTTAATCGTTTACCTGGCTGTTTATCTGACTAATTTGATAAAGAACACGTGGCGAATCCGAAACACACAACTATCAGATGCAAATATAAATAATGTCACTACAGTCAAAGTACAAAGAAGGAGACTTTGAAGTTGAAGTTACTCTGGAACCCAAACTGCATCACACCCTCTAGTGGACATGTACTTCTAGAACTCCCAAACTGGTTACAGAGCAATACCGCTGTTGTCAAAAACAAAAAAAGTGTTCAAACGAGTCCGCTGCTCAAAAACAAAAGTTTAACAATCAGTCATCAACCAGAGGCCCTTCCTCAGCCCAGATCCAGAGGCCCTTCCTCCAGCCAAGATCCAGAGGCCCTTCCTCCAGCCAAGATCCAGAGGCCCTTCCTCCAGCCAAGATCCAGAGGCCCTTCCTCCAGCCAAGATCCAGAGGCCCTTCCTCCAGCCAAGATCCAGAGGCCCTTCCTCCAGCCAAGATCCAGAGGCCCTTCCTCCAGCCAAGACCCAGAGGCCCTTCCTCCAGCCAAGACCCAGAGGCCCTTCCTCCAGCCAAGATCCAGAGGCCCTTCCTCCAGCCAAGATCCAGAGGCCCTTCCTCCAGCCAAGATCCAGAGGCCCTTCCTCCAGCCAAGATCCAGAGACCCTTCCTCCAGCCAAGATCCAGAGGCCCTGCCTCCCCAACAACGTGTACCCCTTATTTACAATGGAGAACAACTGACTCTACTACCCCGGCACAATAATATAGCAGCTGAGACAGGGGGTCCAGTGACACTGGGGCCCTATCCGGGGGAGGCACCAAACCGGGCCAGGCAGGAAGTCAATACAACCACACTGCCAAGTCAACCATTTCCCAGTATCTAAACGACTCAACCCGTTTTCCATTACCTGTCTGGTGGAATAAAACCTAAAACACATGTGGGGTGCTGAGCTGGAGGAGAGGAGCTGCACCTTTGTACTTTTTAGCAGATCCCCCACCTCCTTCCTCCACCGGACTTGAAAGAAGATCCACCACCTGCTTCCCACCGGACCTGACAGCAGATCCACCACCTCCTACCCCCCAGGACCAGACAGCAGATCCACCACCTCCTACCCCCCCGGACCTGACAGCAGCTGCCCCACCTCCTTCCCAAACCAGACCTGACTCCACGCCAAGGAGAGGGTGTTTACTGGAGACGTGAAACCTTTAGGTCTATGTGGGAGAAGAATTCAGTAACCCTTCAAAACCCTAATCAGGGCCTGCTACAGCCTGCTGCAGTGATCAACATCTGCTCTAGTCACTGCATTTCTATACATGTCATCCAATCGAAAAAGAGGATGAACACACGCCCCAGTAACTGGCCATGATAGGACCAAGAAGAAGAGAACAGGAAGCAGAAGACCACACTTCCTGCCCTTTTCCTGATCTGTCTTTATAAGCAAAATGGCCATTCCTCTACCATCTGTCATACAGTAGAGGCTGTCCCCTTCCCCCTCTTCCTCCACCCTACAGTAGAGGCTGTCCCACCCCCTCATCCTCCCCCCTCTCTCCTATCCACCCTACAGTAGAGGCTGTCCCACCCCCTCATCCTCCCCCCTCTCTCCTATCCACCCTACAGCAGAGGCTGTTCCGCTCCCCTCTTC
>JACXGK010015372.1:0-10469 GCA_016801125.1 Novumbra hubbsi | reverse complement strand
CTGGGAGAGAGGGACAAAGTCACTATCAGTCAGTAATAAAGTTGTGCTCATCTCCTAATAACATCATGCTGGGAGAGAGGGACAAAGTCACTATCAGTCAGTAATAAAGTTGTGCTCATCTCCTAATAACATCATGCTGGGAGAGAGGGACAAAGTCACTATCAGTCAGTAATAAAGTTGTGCTCATCTCCTAATAACACCATGCTGGGAGAGAGGGACAAAGTCACTATCAGTCAGTAATAAAGTTGTGCTCATCTCCTAATAACATCATGCTGGGAGAGAGGGACAAAGGAACTATCAGTCATTAATAAAGTTGTGCTCATCTCCTAATAACACCATGCTGGGAGAGAGGGACAAAGTCACTATCAGTCAGTAATAAAGTTGTGCTCATCTCCTAATAACATCATGCTGGGAGAGAGGGACAAAGTCACTATCAGTCAGTAATAAGAGACACTCACATTAGAGACACTCAAAATGTGAATGATAACATCTCATGCACACACCACCATTATGTTATTTACTTAAATATTGTAACAGTGTGTTTTTTGCTGTAAAAGTGAAACATTTGTCTTTGGTGACTTGTGACCCGAACCCACTCAGCTGACTTTGGGCTGGCTAAACAGAAACAGGAGAACAGCAAGCTAACATCAGTGGTTGGGACCATATTATATTCCTGGTGAGTTTCCTTTGAACTACACAGGGCAGATGTTACTGATGGTGAAGTAGGTCCTCCCAATATCTCCCTTTTGGGTGTGTGGGTGTGTGTGATTCCCCAGTCCGGAGATAGTGAAGTGCGAGCCGTATGGGGAAAAGGCTGATGTGTGGGCTGTTGGATGTGTCCTGTATCAGATGGCCACACTGCAGCCTCCATTCTACAGTGGCAACATGCTCTCCCTCGTCACCAAGGTAAAACACACAGACACTCTCATACGCACATGGACACACACACACACACACACCTAGCAATGCTGGGCTCTGCTGTGTGTTCATCCCTTGCAAGTGCTACTAACCCCTCCGCAGGCACCTGACTAGGTGAATCTTAGGGGAACGCCTGGCTCTGGTCCATGACCAGAGGTACTGTAGAGGTACAGTAGAGGTACTGTAGAGGTACTGTAGAGGTACAGTAGAGGTACTGTAGAGGTACTGTAGAGGTACAGTAGAGGTACTGTAGAAGTACTGGTGCTCCACACCTGGCTCACTGTCTGCAAACACTTTCTCTTAAAAATTATCTTATTCAGCGTGTTGTCATCTATTGCGTGTTGTCATCTATTGTCATCTATTGTGATATATTGTCATCTATTGTGATATGTTGTCATCTATTGTTGTCAGAGGTGTTTCAGGAGGCGGACCAATGCGCAGGCGGTTGGCTCCAAAAGGCTCTTTATTCAGTCTATAATGTACCAGGGTGTAGTACAACGGACTACGACCGTATACACATAACAGGAAACAATCACGGACACAGAGACAGGACACACAGGGGTTTAAGTAGCCAACTACATTAGATGCAGCTGGCGGGTAATCAGGAAGGGTGTGTTCACAGGACATGGGAAAACAGGACATACGAGTACGATGGCACCTAAAAGGCCGGTGACATCGAACGCCGGGGTGCGACGTGATCAGGAGAGGGCACGGCATCAGGAGGCGCCGTGACAATTGTCATCTATTGTGATATATTGTCATCTATTTTCATCTGTTGTCATCTATTGTCATCTATTGTCATCTAATGTCATCTGTTGTCATCTATTGTCATCTATTGGAATAAATGGTTGAATGAGACATCCCACGCATCGTTAATGCTAACGCACGCCATACAGATGGTGCCTTCACTCTGGTTAAACTCTCTGTGACTTCGTGCTGGCAGATCGTGGAGGCAGTCTACGAACCGGTGGCGGAAGACCTTTTCTCAGAGAGAGTCACAGACATGATCCAGTGGTGAGATCAGTTCAGTTGATCTATGCTCCAATTAAAGAGATCCATGTGAATGAATAGAGCTCCCGTTCCTTCATGAATTCATCAGCAGGGAGTGCTTGGTGCTCTAATTACCCTCCAGGTGCCTGACTCCCAACGCAGACGTCCGTCCAGACATTGTGGAAGTCAGCTCCAAGATCTCTGACATCATGATGAGGTTCATGGACAGCTTGTACGCCTCCCAGCATGCTTTGGAGAGGAGAGCAGAGCGAGACAGGAAGCGAGCGCAGAGGTACTTCCGGGAGAGGCATCGGGGAAGGGGCAGCTTTTGTCACTCTTCTCGGCCTGTGTCTCAGGTGAGCTAACCGGTGACTCCCATCAAAGACACGGCCGTTTGGGCTTTCATGGTGATAACATTTGCTTTACGGTATGTCTTTTTCCAGATTATTTTACCAAAAGATCATGTGAAATCCCGTTTAACGACCGAGTCCATAGTACCACACCCCCCTTTAGGCCACAGCTCAAACCAAACACTGATCCCAGGTGAAGCTTTACTGCCATATGTGGTCATATTTGTCTCCTTCGGAAAATGTGCTGTTATGCTGATCATATGTTTTTGACAGATGTCCCAGATGAAGATACCGATGTCTTAGTTACCAATAGTTCAACTGCATCTGACCATAAAGACTCAGGTGAGTGCATAGTGAATTCATTTGAATAGTCACCTGAATGTACAGTATCTCGCAAAAGTGAGTACACCCCTCACATTTTTGTAACTATTTGATTAGATCTTTCATGTGACAACACTGAAGACATGACACGTTGCTACAATGTAAAGTAGTGAGTGACCAGCTTGTATAACAGTGTAAATCTGCTGTCCCCTCACAATAACTCAACACACAGCTATTAATGTCTACACAGCTTGCAACAAAAGTGAGTACACCAACTTAAAATGTCTGAATTGGGCCCAAAGTGTCAACATTGAGTGGCCACCATTATTTTCCAACACTGCCTGAACCCTCTTGGGCAAGGAGTTCACCAGAGCTTCACAGGTTGCTACTGGAGTCCTCCTCCACTCCTCCATGATGACATCACGGAGCTGGTGGATGTTAGAGACTTTGCGATCCTCCACCTTCTGTTTGAGGATGCCCCACAGATGCTCAATAGGGTTTAGGTGTGAGGGGTGTACTCACTTTTGTGAGATACTGTACCTCCATAGGTACAGAGCGGCATTCAAAAAAGCTACTGTTTGTTCTAATTCTGTGGGTCTGTATTATTTGTCCCAGGGCTGAACACTGTAAGTGGCTCGGTGACAGGTAGACAAGGTCAAGATGGGTAAGTGTTTATTTACTGTGTCACAACCCTGAGGTGACCCTCAACCTGATGCTCTAAACTACTCATGTCAATATGTTATCTGAAGAGGGCCTAGCTACTATGTTGCATAGCAAATGTTTTGTCTGTATTTGAAATTAATTAGCTGTTTTTGTAACCCTCAGTGGTGATTTTGCTATTCTGAAACCTAAAACTCGACCAGGTAAATATATTCACACTTTTTTCAAATATGATTTCTTATCACATATTATTGTTTCTGCTTTGGCTCAGGTTAAGTTAAAAGTCAATCATGTTGGCTTATAATACTTGTGTGCTGGTATTTCATAGTGTCAGCAGGAATCTGTGTTTCTCAGAGGAAGGTTCGTCAGATTGACGACCCTGTCCAAAGACTCCTGGTGCAGCTGCATAAGATTATATACATCACTCAGGTACCTTTATCTCATACCCATGCTGTATGTTACATCTGAGTTAAATCAACAAATTACAATAATTACTATTTTAAATGTGGTACCATGACGTACCATGTTATTTTCAGCTTCCCCCAGCTATTCAGCACTGTGTCAAAAGGCGGGCAATTGAGAGATTTAAAAAGATCCTGTTCGACTACAGAAGCAGTCCTTTTAATCTTAAAGTGGTGCTTAATAAGGTTAGTGCACTCTCTGTCTCTGACCAACCATATGAAAAGAAACATAAATGAATAGATGATGTGTGGTCAATGCAGGAGCGTACATTAGCATCATTGTGTACATTAGCATCATTGTGTACATTAGCATCATTGTGTACATTAGCATCACTGTGTGCTCAGCCTGGTCTCAGCATTGGCTAACTACTGTAACTGTGTTGTCTTGTGTCCAGCTGCTCCAGGGGTCTCCAGAGCTAATGGAGTCAGGCTGTCCAAGCTCAGACAGGTGGTCACTGGTCCAGACGTTTGGAGGAGACTCTCTAGGTGCCGAAAGGCCAGGTACACATATACTGTATGTGTAGTATATACACTGCTCAAATAAATGAAGGTAACACTTAAATCACACATCGGGTCTGGATGAAGGAAATGTATTAAAGATCAACATTTTCACTGTACATTTTATGCAATTTGTTAAGAAAAATAATGTAACAACGCTCAATGGAAACTAAAATCACCAACCAATTCAGTGCGGGATTCAAACTCTAAAATCTAAGGAAACAATTTAAATCCCAGGCTGTTCCAACTTATGTGAATTTCATCATGACAACTCATAATGTGACCCAGTAATGTCTATGGCCCCCCCTGTTTGTCCTGTGTCCTGGGGGATCTCCTTCCAGACCTGGAACAGGGGATCAGTGAGCTCCTGGAAGTATGTGGTGCTACTTGGCGGCATCGGATGCACCGATACATAACGTCCCAGAGGTTCTCAATTGGATTCTGGTCTGGGGAACGAGAGGCCATACATGAGGCCGGGCATTGTCCTGCAAGTGGAAGGTCTGTGTGACCCTTCCAAGGATATGCCTCCGCAGACCATCAATGCCCACCGCTACACCGCTCTTGCTGGACGATGTTGCAGGCAGCATAACGTTCACCCCGGCATCTCCAGACTCTTTCCAGCTCAGTGTGAACCTGCTCTCATCTGTAAAGAAAACGGGGTGCCGATGGCGGACCTGCCAATTCTGATGTTCTCTGGCCAATGCCAATCAAGCTGCATGGTGCTGGGCTGTGGGCCCAGGTCCTGAGGACGTCGGGCCCTTGTGACACACTCATGGAGTCTGTTTCTGACGGCTAGGTCAGAAATATGCAGAACAGTAGCCCGTTGGGGGCTTGAAGTGCTTCTAAGGAGCAGATACCGGTCCTGCTGCTGGGTTGGTGCCCTTCTACGGCCCAGTCCAGCTCTCCTCGTGTAACGGTCCGTGTCCTGGTATCTCCTCAAAGCTCTTGAGACTGTACTGGAAGACAGAGTAAACCGTCTTGCAACGACATGTATGTATGTGCCATCCTGGAAGAGCAGTAATACCTGAACAGGCTGCAGGTACCACCTTGTGCTACCAATAGTGATAAGGTCACTAGCAAAACGCAAAACTAGAGAAGAATCAGTCAGGATTAGGAGAGAGCAGTTGTCTGTGGCCACCAACTGCAAAACCATTCTATTTTTGGGGGTTGTCTTGCTGTTGCCTCTCCAGTACACCTGTTGTTACTTTCATTTTCACCAACACAGGTGACATTGATTCCCAATCACTTATGCTTCCTAACTGGACAGATTGATATCTCTGAAGTTTAAGTGACTTGGTGTTATACTGTGATGATTACGTGTTCCCTTAGTTTTTTAAGCAGGACTGTAACAGAATGCTAAACCAGAACATCCAACTACATGATCAATAATGAGTTATCCTTTTCTGTCAAGCTTTGAGGGTTGATATAACTATTTTCAGGTGTTCCAATGCCCAACCTTTCTTTTCTAACTAGTGCAACTTTGCACTACAGGTGATATAGAAAATGGGAATCTGATGGAGGGAATCAGCTATGAGCAGATGCAGGTTGGTTTATGGGATAATGTATATTAATAAAAGCCTGTTTCAGAAATTGCCTATTGTTTACATATTTCTGTACACTTGGAGGTATTTACATGGCCTAACAATGGAACTGGTCAAGTACTACAAAACTAACTGATCTTTCTTTTCAGGCCCTTATAGAGGAAGTTCTTGAGGAGAATGGATACTACAACGCGATAAGGAATGACCTGGGAGCAACAGGGACCAACAAGTGACCTCTGTCTTTCAAATGATATCCTCATGCTTCCTCAAGTCACACCGCAGAAAAATGTGTAGCATCACATTTCTCTGACAGGCTGATACTGAAAAAGAGCAATGTCACGTTCTGCATGATGGGGAGGGTTTAAGAACAAGCTGAAACATTAAATACTAAGGCGGGGTACGGATTGAATGGTATCTGAATCAGTCTTTACACTTCGCACTTTACTCTTTGTGGTCTTTGACGTTTGAGAATTTACTGTATGGCTACTTCCCACACTGAGCACTCTGAGCTGATGCACTGATCATATGCGCAGATCAATAGTTTTTAAATCTTACTCAATGTAGTGGTGTAATATGCTTGTGTGACGTTAGTGTGATTTTGTGGGGATCACTGTCAGGTTTTTTCTGCACTTTACATCAGCACACTCAATATAAGGAAATCATTGCTTGTTTTGTTTTTTTACACAACTACACTGTCCATTTCCAGACAACATTTACTTTTTATGAATTGTATATGTTTATGGGTTTTGATATTGCTACCTCAGGTTAAAGGTTTGACTTAACAAAAATGTATATGTATCGTTGTGGAGAATCTTTTTTGAAAGGTTACATTTATGAGACACATCAATCCTTTCATGTTGTTGCACAGTTGCGCTAGCTCCTGATCTCCTGTATTAGTGTTGGGCCAACACCCTAGAGAGGACCTCCTGGCCCAAGGCTGCAAAATGGGGCCCCATTGAGGCACACCTGCCTTCAATCAGGCCTCATCAGGGAGGATAAAAGGGCTCCAGAAAAGAAGCTCATGTCACAGAGAAAAAGAGTGTGAAGCTGTAGCTCCAGAACCAACATGTGAGGCTGACAGACGACACCACCTCACCACCATCCTCGGAAATGAACTTCCTGCTATTGTGGAAATAAAATGCTCTTTAGTGCCCTAAACACTGGCAGTGTCTAATCCATGTATCTCCATTTCAACCACATTGTGTTAATTGTAGTGTTTTCCCCAGAGAAAATTGGTATAATTCTATGCAATGGCCACTGGGGGCAGTGTCGCTTTTTGTAGGGAGCACTAGATTGTATCATAGTAAAACAAAATTGACTAATTTTCAGGAATTTAATAGACCAGTAACTATCTGAAAGAAGATCAGATTCATTATCACAAAAACGCACCATGACATTCATCACAGAGAAACAGCCATACAATGGTATGTAGAATATACGTTGACATGAAAGAGTGTAATAGCACTTAAAGCCAATCATGCAATCCTTAATTAATGGAAACTTGAAAACGCTCACATCAGAGTAGATACCAGATTCAAAGCTCCCGAACATTTCTGAACACGTTTGCTCCCCAATATTGACTTCAAATAAATGCAATAGTTCTTTTTAAGAGTCAAACCCCTGCATTCAGTCGTATTTATTGTATTTAAACCTCAGTGTTGAAAGAGTAAAAACACAATTTTGACTGCACTGGGCCTTCCAACTGGATACATACTGCCTTTAAACTGGATACATACTGCCTTTAAACTGGATACATACTGCCTTTAAACTGGATACATACTGCCTTTAAACTGGCTACATACTGCCTTTAAACTGGATACATACTGCCTTCAAACTGGATACATACTGCCTTCAAACTGGATACATACTGCCTTCAAACTGGATACATACTGCCTTTAAACTGGATACATACTGCCTTCAAACTGGATACATACTGCCTTTAAACTGGATACAAACTGCCTTCAAACTGGATACATACTGCCTTCAAACTGGATACATACTGCATAAAGCAGTTTTGCCCCCCAGTTACAGCACAATGAAACATCTATTCACAATCAAATATCCACTCCCATAGAAAGACTCCATGTTATAAGTTACTCTAATACTGCAATGCACTATAAGTATTTAAGGTTAAATTCAATCACACCCACATTGCAGTATTTTACACAGTAGCCTTTTTCAAATGATTAAATTAACTCGATGACTGGTCTTAGATACTGTATAAAAAAACACTACTACCAGGTATGCTTTTACTTTTCAGAATTAGAAGTGTCTGGGTACAGGATAAATATTGTACATAAACACTGCATAAACACAGCTAATATAGGTTGTAATGTAGCCTCACACAACCAACTGAGAACGTTATGAAACTATCAAAACAACCACTTGTTATACACAGTTACATCCAGTAAAGAATATTTGCTTGTGTTAATTGTAGTGTTTTCCCCAGTGGAAATTGATTTAATTTTATGCTATGGCCACTGGGGGCGCTATAAGTATTTAAGGTTGAATTCAATCAGATCCACATTGCAGTATTTTACACAGTAGCCTTATTACAATGAACTCGATGACTGATCTTAAGTACTGTATTAAAAAACACTACTACCAAGTAAGCTTTCAGAATTAGAAGGGTCTGGGTACAGGACCAATATTGTAAATAAACACTGCATAAACACTGCTATTATAGGTTGTAATGTAGCCTCACACAACCAACTGAGAACGTTCTGAAACTATCCAACACACACTTGTTATACAGAGTTACATGCAGTAAAGAATATTTGCTATGCCATTTGTATTTATGTAACAACTGTAAGCACTGTACAAAGACTATTTACAATTCCCTTCACGTATTCAACTCTGAATTCACAGTCTTCACTGGTTAACACTTAAAACTTCTCATGACTTACTTTACAGGGCTTCACAACGCAGGTTTGCTTTCAGAGTGCTTCAGACCAACAGGCCGGTGTCTCTGTACTGTGTGGAAAGGGAGAGGGTGGGTGGAATGTCTTTTTCAAGCCTCTTCTCATCCTCTGACTGCTTCTTCTGCTGTTTCTCCAGATTCTCCATCTCCTCCAGCATCTCCCGGATCAGAGGAGGCATGGAGCCTGGGATCTCCATCTTTAAAGTCACCACACGCTCGGCTCCTGTAAGAATCCATAGGAAAATGAAGAGTATTTCTCAGCATTATCAGCTGACAGGTTCAAGTCTTTCCCCTCAGTGAAAACGGCTTCATTCTAGCGCAGACTGTTGAACAGATATGACCCGTCGTCATCATCATTATAGTTTATTGATCATGCATTGGCAGGACACATGCATATTAATCAAATTCTAAAACTAGGCTCCCAGCTTATTTAGGCAACGACCTGTGTACTCATGTAACAATCTGGCCCAAGGTGCATTCATTCTGCCAAACTAGATGTTCAGGATAAACGGTACTCTTTTATTAAACCCTTTTATGGTTATTTATGTCGTTTATTTTCTAAAAACATTTTGCAAATACAACATTTTGTCTGCTGGAATGAATACATCTTTTGTAGCTTTATCACTGAGTAAATAACATTATGTTGAGTTAATGTGGCTCCAGTGACTTGAGAACTTAAACAAGGACTAAAACACTAGCACTCAGGTTTTAGGCTTCAGCCATAGAAAATGTGAATGAACCATTGGTGGAGCTGACTGACTCAGACTCAAGTCCAACTTAGCCACAGGGACTCATGACTAAACTTGACTCGAAGTTTACCGACCCGACTACACCACTAGATGCTATAGGCCACCTTTCACAGCAACAATAAACCTAGGAACTATACCATTAACAGACTATGGTCTTCAGATCAACACGTGTAAATGACTGGAGGTGTAACCTTTGGCGCTGATGCTGCGCAGGTCAGTGATCTTCATGAGGGCCCTGGGGAACATCAGAGGCATGCTGGGCCTTCGTTTCCGGGAGTAAATCTTCAAGGCCTCCAGTAAGGGCTCCTGCAGGACCTCTACCTTAGATGGCTCCTCCAGGTCCTGACGATCTAATCCGGCAGAGAGACACAAACTCTAACTCCTCCGTTTGTGGTTCGTGAATATTGCCCATCAAAACATCGATAATAAAAACACTCAATAAGTACATCCGACGATCCAGACAAAGCGGGCCAGTCAAGACTCTCTGGCTAATTAGTCACAGTACCTCCAGACACCAGGCAGATGGCGCTGAGGAGTCCGCTCTCCGTGTCATCCATCTCCAGGGGCAGCAGCTGGCCGGCGAAAGTGAACACCTGGTCTGTGAGGGGGCCAAAGCCGGCATTGTGGATCTGTGTCCGGGTGAGGGTCAAACCATCAGAGAAGGTCATGGTGTCCTGGTCGGGTGTGTACCTTGTACAGATGCGCAAAATCTACAGGGAGACAGGCGAGTTGAAAAGGGGGGCAGGGGCCCAGTATTAGAACACACAATGTGAGGGAGTATGGGAAAGAAAACAGTAAAAGACAAACGGCAGACGTTTCTAGCAGAAATACACGACCGTATATGAACAAGTCTGCATAAGAGAACAGATATAAGGGGATCAGAATGACAGAGAAACGGAGGTCGGTGTTGACATCTTCAATAACAGATATAAGGGGATCAGAATGACAGAGAAACGGAGGTCGGTGTTGACATCTTCAATAACAGATATAAGGGGATCAGAATGACAGAGAAACGGAGGTCGGTGTTGACATCTTCAATAACAGATATAAGGGGATCAGAA
>JACXGK010015371.1:0-10556 GCA_016801125.1 Novumbra hubbsi | reverse complement strand
AGTATGGCTTCATGGTTATCATACTATGGTAGATTCATGATCATTTGGGGAGGACCTCACCCTATGCGTTGCCTACTAGTATGGCTTCATGGTTATCATACTATGGTAGATTCATGATCATTTGGGGAGGACCTCACCCTATGCGTTGCCTACTAGTATGGCTTCATGGTTATCATACTATGGTAGATTCATGATCATTGTATATTTCAGGGGAAATTGATGCCCACATCCTGTCTTTAATAAAGTCTAAGCTCCCAGACACCCTGTTATCTGCAGACATAGTGGAACCCAGCATCGAACTCTCTGACCACTTCAAAGGTACTGAGTCTCATCAAGACTTCTGTTTAACAATGGAGCCCTGATTGGCATAAAGCTACATAATACAAGACTCATTTTTGATATTTTGCATTATCTTTGATTTTCTGCTGACATCGTAAAGTATGTGATCACTGATCATCAAACATTCAAATTGGATGTTTAGCCTGATTGTCTTGTAACTGTTTCTTAGCGTTGGTGAGGAGGACCCCAAGCCTTCAAGATATCCCATTCTCATGGCACACTGCGACATGTGAAGACTATGAGAAGCAGGTCAAAGACAAAAACATTAAGAGATTTGACTTCATACACATGATTCAGGTAAAAGGCTCTGAAGGGCATTGGAAATATCCTATTGATTTTCATTAATCATATTCTTAAACGTAGTTAGAGAATATGTGTGTATTCATGAGTCTCCTCATGCTAGCTAAACAGATGAAGGCCTGCTTCCCATCACATCCACGATATCACTATGCTGGGGAGCAGGGGTCAAGGTTCAAACCCTATGGGGGCAGCTGTCCATCTCAATCAGTAACATTTTATTTCAAACGGCACGGTTTAAACCCTGAATGCTAAACGTTGTTTAAGACAGTATGTGAGACAGTATACCACAAGGATGTGTGAGACAGTATACCACAAGGATCTGTGAGACAGTATACCGCAAGGATGTGAGACAGTATACCGCAAGGATGTGTGAGACCGTATACCACAAGGATGTGTGAGACAGTATACCACAAGGATGTGTGAGACAGTATACTGCAAGGATGTGTGAGACAGTATACCACAAGGATGTGTGAGACAGTATACTGCAAGGATGTGTGAGACAGTATACCGCAAGGATGTGTGAGACAGTATACCGCAAGAATGTGTGAGACAGTATACCGCAAGGATGTGAGACAGTATACCGCAAGGATGTGTGAGACAGTATACCACAAGGATGTGTGAGACAGTATACCGCAAGGATGTGAGACAGTATACCGCAAGGATGTGTGAGACAGTATACCACAAGGATGTGTGAGACAGTATACCGCAAGGATGTGAGACAGTATACCGCAAGGATGATAGATATCCAGATATAATCCAACTGGCCTATGGGAAGAAGCCATTTCTGAACCTACTTGTAGTGGGTAGAATGTAGCGGAATGTCTACTAGAGCACAAAGGGGGTGAAGATGAAGCTTTCCAAAACCCTATTGACAACACTATAGACAACACATCAAATCCTTGTTCACAACAGCCCATTGACAACAGCCCACTGACAACAGCCCACTGACAAAACCCTATTGACAAAATCGACCACTTCCTATTGACTACAACCTATTGACAACACCCTATTAATTAAACAAAACCCAATTGACAACACCCTATTGAAATATCCACCTCAGTAAGAAAACCCCATTGACAACTTCCCGCTGGCGGAACCAGCTTTTCCCCTTCTGTCTACTGACGCTTTTCATAATATAGTTCTTGCATTTCTATTCTTTCTCCTAGCGCTGACTTTGCTAATAACAATTTTAACGAGTAGGTTGCACATAATTGGTAATGCATTGTTCAGTGGTTCTACCTAAGACAATTACAGTAATGGTATGTTTCTTTGGAGAGGAGTGTCTGCCTAATTACTTACATGCAACTGTGAAATGTAAACATTATCCTTCCCATAGATGCTGTACTATGTAAAGGACTACCCAAGAACAATCCAGTTCTTTCACAGTCTTCTGAAGGACAACAGCAAACTGCTCATAGTTCATGAAGCGGGTTAGTACACAGTACATCAGCACGGGCTACTGATCAATAAAACCCTTCTACAATTACTACAAATAGTGTTTATATTACCCTGCGTTGTTCTCTTGTTGTCTGATGTACAGCAGCCAGTGGCTGGGACATCCTGTGGAATACTTACAGGGCTGAGCTATGCACCAAAACCGTCCCTGACTACATGTCTGCAGGGGACATCAAGGGTCACCTGGACCAGCTGGGACTAAGGTATGAAGAGCACCTCATCCCAAGCAGCCTTGACATTACAGCCTGTTTCACTAAGGGGGATGAGATGGGGGAACTGCTTCTAGACTTCATGACAGAACAGGACCACTTCTACCAGTCTCTGACCCCTGACCTCCAGGCCGGGATATTAGATCTGCTCCGGAACAAATGCAGCACAGAGAAAGATGGCAGGATATTGTTTGACAACAGCTTGAGTTGCCTGCTGGTTCCTTCCTGAGATATCTATTGTTGGATGGGAAGTCCCACATCAAGACCAAGGTTGTTCCTGTTGCCTGCAGTCATCTTTTTAATTGGCTTTTCTGTAAGGCTATGCTGTTCAACAAACTATGTTGTTAAGTATTGTTTTAAATAAAATTAGGAATGATCTTATTTTTAAATTGTCATGCTGTCTTTTGTTATTAAATATATTATTCCATCCCAGGCCACTAGAGGGAGCCAAATGTCTAGATATCAGCCATGTCCCTTGAACATGCTTACAACATGATCACCAAGAGATGGCAATGGAGGTTCTACTATCTCCTACGGAACTTCATGTCTTATACTCTACATCAACTCGAAAACATAGTTGTTTTTAAAAAACACAAGCAAAACAACGTAAGAAGATAAATAAGGATTGTCTAAACAGTAGGTTGTTTGTCTTGAACAGAACGACTTGAACGATTTGTAAGTGTTGATTGACTGGTGGGTCACATTATAACCTTTGAGGCACATTTTCTTAATTCATAGGGAATCAGCATTCATTAAAGATTGCATCAACGTTCTAAATTCACCCACACTGTGGACTGTAATATCTACAATTGGAACTGTTGAAGGTATAACGTCAGCTGCTGTTTTTACTGCATCACTCTGTCTGCCGTCCAGTCTAGTAAATCTAAGTCTTCTGGCTGCTCGTTTTGCTCATTAGCTCTAATACTGATTAAAATTCATTATAATTCTTGTCTTGGCATGTCCCCTATGATGTCATCGGGCTAGCAGCACCTGCTCATGTCCATTACCCAGGGTCCTCGCTGGGCGCAGACTATCAGGAAGTGACAGAGCATTTGTCACCCAATAATAAACCTCAAAAAGGCATGGTAATGTTCTGACATTTGAAATAGACACCGGTAGCCACATTTCATTCTGAATACAATAAAATGTCTGTGGACCCAACTCCTATGTTCTTTCTTTTAATACTTAATGTGTACTCACCTAATACAGCCCTCAGCCAGTCTCCGAACTGTATCTCTCATCAGGCCTGGAGGTCATATGATCTTGAAGTATTCAGGTGTTTTTTCTATGCAATTATATAATGTATTGTAGCAGAGTGTGGGATTACTCATGTTGCTTATATGTCTCTTTGTTGACAACACCATCAAGTTCTTATTACGTTGTTATGATTTGCCACCTGCAAATCATGTGCACCTTTGTGTTTTTATTACCTCTGGATTAAGGAATAGCTGAATATAGAATGACACACAATGCTTTGATGGTGGATGGTTGTCATAATTGGTGGTGGTGGAGGTGGAAGATTGTCATGGCTAGTGGAGGGTTGTCATAATTGTTAGAGGTGGGAAAGTGGAGGGTTGTTATATCTGATGAAGGTGGTCAGGAGGAGGGTTGTTATATCTGACGAAGGTGGTCAGGAGGAGGGTTGTTATATCTGACGAAGGTGGTCAGGAGGAGGGTTGTTATATCTGACGAAGGTGGTCAGGAGGAGGGTTGTTATATCTGCCGAAGGTGGTCAGGAGGAGGGTTGTTATATCTGACGAAGGTGGTCAGGAGGAGGGTTGTTATATTTGACGAAGGTGGTCAGGAGGAGGGTTGTTATATCTGACGAAGGTGGGCAGGAGGAGGGTTGTTAAAGTTGGTGGAGGTGGTCAGGAGGAGGGTTGTTATATTTGACGAAGGTGGTCAGGAGGAGGGTTGGTATATCTGACGAAGGTTGTCAGGAGGAGGGTTGTTATATTTGACGAAGGTGGTCAGGAGGAGGGTTGTTATATCTGACGAAGGTTGTCAGGAGGAGGGTTGTTATATCTGACGAAGGTGGGCAGGAGGAGGGTTGTTAAAGTTGGTGGAGGTGGGAGGTGGAGAATATTTAGAGCTGGTGCAGGTAGAACATAATGATTGCTGGTTGAGGTAGAGAGTAGTTGTTGCTGGTGGAGGGGGAGAGAAGGGTTCTTAGTACTGCAGAATATTATTGTCTCGGAACTCGGGACAGGAGATTTAGTTAATTTAAGCATTCAACAAGAGTTAAGTTATATATGATAGAATATTGTTCAACCTGCGTTGTATTTTCTAAATGGTTCATTTGATTAGGATGATTAAACAGATATAGGTACATCTGTACTAGTTCATTACATTAGTCCAGAAGAAAGACAAAGCAGAAAAGACATCTTCATCACTCTGATTTCGGAATGTTAATCATTCTTTGAACAAATATAGAGACCTGAAACAGCTGATGGTGATGAACTGGGGTTATAGTGCTTCAGTATTCTTATCATATCTTTTGTATCTCTCATTTTTAATCTGGAATATGAACTGTAACTAATGTTATTAATTGATCCATTTCATATATAAAATAATGTAATACATTTTCATGAATAATTCTCAAACTGCGATAAAAATGTGTGACTGTGACCAACATCTAAAGCAAAACTAAATTTAATCATTTAAAGTAGGTACTACAGTCAGATGTTCATGTGTTGATACAGACGGAAATGAGCTATAAATGCATTGGTCCAATCATCATAGTATTTATCACCATCAATTCATGTTCTATTGCGTTCTAGAGCTTTCTCCATTTTGAGAAACTCTGGGTAGAACACATACAAACCTGTCGCCCTGATCTCTGGTCATGAAGTCATTTGAGCACCTTGTGCTGTTTCACCTCAAAGACATCACTGACCCTCCCCTGGACCCCCTGCAGTTTGTCTACAGAGCCAACAGGTCTGTAGACAATGTAATTAACATGGCCCTCCACTTCATCCTCCAGCACCTGGACTCCTCAGGAACCTATGCCAGGATCCTGTTTGTGGACTATAGCTCTTCGTTTAATACAATAATTCCAGTTCTGATGCAGGACAACCTTGCCCAGATGCAAATGTCTGACAGGAGGCAGCGAGTGAAGCAGGGGAAACATGTCTCCGACCCCCGGTCCCACCCCCGGATCCCCTCAAGGCTGCGTCCTTTCCCCTCTGCTCTTCTTCCTGTACACCAACTGCTGCACCTCCAGTCATCAATTCGTCAAGCTCCTGAAGTTTGCGGATGACACTACCCTCATTGGGCTCATCTCTGGTGGGGATGAGACCGCCTACAGGTGGGAGATCGACCACCTGGTGAACTGGTGCAGACAGAACAATCTGGAGCGCACCATAGCAAGATTTGTTAGTTTGCAGCTAATTTTATTTAAAACTAAAATACTTTTTATATTTTTTGTTGATGTCTTTGTACCTCTGTTGTACGTAGATGCAGTTTGTACTGCTAATATCAGTATATTGGTTCCATAAAGACATAAAGATCAGTAGCCTGTCCACTACCTTAGAGTCTGTAAAACACATACGGAACTTCTGCTGAAGGTAACTAAATCAAAACCTTGTATATCCTACAAATACAATAATTCACTTGCATTTCCCCTTAGACCCTGTTATACTGTATTTATCAAGTGGTGCCTAACGGTTTTTAAATGCGATTTAAACAATCAATTCTGTGGATCCTAAATCGCTTCTCCCTTATGGGAATGAGCTCAATTGTGCATAGGATATTACATTTCTAGTGTAATGCTCTATTAAAAGAGGTGATTCTCAGAAGTCCTCTGCCTTAATAACATCTATTCACAACCCTGCCTTTAACTGGTTCTGTTATAATGTTCTGGGAATCTGTTATGATGTTCTTTTTTTTTATATACCTTATTTTATATTATATTGTTGTTTTATTGTCTGGGATTGTTATAGTCTGGGTTGTTTAATAGTCTGTGTCTTGTTTAAATGTTCTTTGGTAGTCTGTTATTTTTATTTTATATTATGTTCGGTAATAGCCTAGGATCTGTTATAGCCTGAGTTCTGTTATTGTTCACAGCCCAACCTTACATTCTAAGGAGGATTGTTATATGGTTTTAGAAGGCTGTTAAAATCAGTATAACCTTTCTCTAGCCCAAAAACAACATAAATAAAAGGTGGTGGAACTTTCATCTGCACTTTTATTCTGTATCTTATCCAACTGTTCACATGAACACAACAAGCTATATATCACAACATGATACTACAGGCGGTGGCCTTTAATCTGCACTTTTATTTTGTATTTTATCCAACTGTTCACATAAATACAACAAGATGTTCACTTTGACATCATAGGTGAAGGCATTTAATCAGTACTTTTATTCTGTATTTTATTCAACTGTTCACATAAATACAACAAGCTGAATACCATAATATGATATTATGGGTGGATGGAGGCATTGTTCATTTCACTGTTAATCCCATTGTTTATCTCACTGTTTATCTCACTTTTCATCCACCATTCACCCTACTATAACTTTGACTATTAATCTGACTATACATCTCACTGTTCGTCCCACTGTTTACCTCACTGTTCATCTCACTGTTCATTTCATTGTTCGTCCCACTTTATCTCACTGTTTATCCCACTATTCATCTCACTGTTCGCCCCACTATTCATCTCACTGTTCGTCCCACTGTTCATCTCACTGTTCATCCCACTATTCATACCACTGTTCATCTCACTGTTCATCCCACTATTCATACCACTGTTTATCTCACTGTTTATCCCACTATTCATCCCACTGTTCATCTCACTGTTCATCTCACTGTTCATCCCACTGTTTATCTCACTGTTCATCCCACTGTTCATCCCACTATTAATCTGACTATTAATCTGACTATTCTTTTCACTTTTCATCCCGCTATTCATCCCATCGTTCATCCCACTCATAATCTGACTATTAATCTGACTATTCTTCTTACTTTTTATCCCGCTATTCATCTCACTGTTCACTCCATTATTAATCAGACTATTAATCTGACTATTCATCTCACTGTTCACTCCATTATAAATCAGACTATTAATCTGACTATTCATCTCACTGTTTACTCCATTATTAATCAGACTATTAATCTGACTATTCATCTCACTGTTCACTCCATTATAAATCAGACTATTAATCTGACTATTCATCTCACTGTTTACTCCATTATTAATCAGACTATTAATCTGACTATTCATCTCACTGTTCACTCCATTATTATCAGACCATTAATCTGACTATTCATACCAACTGCACTGTTCGTTTTACAGTTCACCTCATCTTATTTTTCATCTCCCTGTTGATCTCCCTGTTGATCTCTCTGTTGATCTCTCTGTTGATCTCACAGCTGATCTAACAGTTGATCTCCCTGTAAATAACTGAGAAGTAGAGTTCTCTAAATATGAAGCATGACAAAAGTCCAGTGGTTCATGTAAGAAAAGAGAAACACTTGAACTATCTGGTGTAAAATAGATATGAAGATTAGACCAAGGTTGAAGTCATGTTCTTTATTTTCTGCTGTTGTTTTTGCTGTTGTTGACGTGGTTTGTAGTGTAATTTTCATGGGTTTATCCTCTTTCTGTTTCTCACATACATCGATGAAGGCTCTAAAGATCAATAAGGGTATTGATGAGTGTCCAATAGAAGCCATTACAATGTCCAGCTGGACACGTTTCATTTTAAATGATGCATGTTACATGTGGAGCAGAACTGAGGCACTGTGTGTTTTACCTTGACTTCCAGCAGAGAGACCATATTCATCACCAGCAGAATGTCCCGTCTTCACAGCCCAATGAAACACAGAGTAATGAAGCCGCTGTCATCCAAACACTGCTTCATAAAGGATCACACAATTATACTTTACCAGCTCTCCAAAAATGCTGACAAGCTCTGGTTCAATAAAGTGCAATCTGTTGAGAGTGAAACACAGTATCTGTTCTGCTCAGAACTATAGCTCAAGGAGCTCAGGTTGGAGGCATTGCCGAGGTTGAAGAGATTTTCTGGCTGAAGTCCGGCTCATACAGCCAGGCCCCTATAAACGCCTTTGAAATAGTACCACTGTGTGACATCATGTCAATTCATGTGTGTTATTCATCTTGAACTTTTTATATGTTGGAGTCTGTTTGATGTGGAAATTCAAATCTTTCATTTTATTGGAATAACACTTCTTATAATGAAATACAGATCCAGTCCAACTTCTGTTAGCATTTTCCTGTTGTCATCGTACTAGTGCCTGACACCAACACTGGATTACTAAAGAAATACTTTTTTAAAAATAATTTAATAAAAAATAATGTAATAATAAATGTCAGTTAACATAGATATGAATGTCAAAACAACATCCAAACATTCTCCTGAACCTGAAGTCTTGTATAGTCAAAGACAGAGACGACAGAGTGACAGACTCCCCACTATCCTCTGGACCCCCGGGATACAATCGCTTCAGGATACACTTCCTGTTTGTAGACAGGACCTGCAGAGAGCGGAATAGAGATATGCTTTGTTGGGAGAGACAGCAAGACAGACTCTGCCAGGAGAAGCAGGGTTACTGGCCCTGCCAGGAGATGCAGGGTTACTGGCCCTGCCAGGAGAAGCAGGGTTACTGGCCCTGTCAGGAGAAGCAGGGTTACTGGCCCTGCCAGAAGAAGCAGGGTTACAGGCCCTGCCAGGAGAAGCAGGGTTACTGGCCCTGCCAGGAGAAGCAGGGTTACTGGCCCTGCCAGAAGAAGCAGGGTTACTGGCCCTGCCAGAAGAAGCAGGGTTACTGGCCCTGCCAGAAGAAGCAGGGTTACTGGCCCTGCCAGGAGATGCAGGGTTACTGGTTCTTCATGAAAAAGCAGGGTTACTGGATCAGGGCCTGTCTCTCTGCTTCTCCTTGCAGGGCCAGTAACCCCGCTTCTCCTGGCAGGGCCTGTCTCTACTTCTGTTTGTTGGGCCTGCCTGTCTGCTTCTCCTTGCAGAGCCTGTCTGGCTATTTGTCCTTGCAGAGCCTGTCTGGCTATTTGTCCCTGCAGGGCCTGTCTGTCTGCTTCTCCTTGCAGGGCCTGTCTGGCTATTTGTCCCTGCAGGGCCTGTCTGTCTGCTTCTCCTTGCAGGGCCTGTCTGTCTGCTTCTCCTTGCAGGGCCTGTCTGTCTGCTTCTCCTTGCAAGGCCTGTCTGTCTGCTTCTCCCTCCAGGCCTGTCTGTCTGCTTCTCTTCGCAGGGCTTCTTAAGACTTGTTCTGAGCTGTCAGCCCGTCTCCCTCCAAGAAGGACACATCTGGACAGTCGGGGATAATCTCTCCCCAGTCTAACAGAAGATCACACGTAACGCTCAGCCTCATGGAATTATCTGACTGTGCTTTTCCAATGAATTACAGAAAGAGACATCTACTCCCTACACATCTCAAAAAAGCTCTCATACTCTGACTGTATGCTGAGCCTCACTGTGGACAGTGACTCTGCGGTTAAACATGTTGAGGGTCTCACAAGAAATATTTACCAGAAATCAAGTATAATATAATGTTTTCTGTGTGAACGTAATAATCACCAAATGCTTTATTAATGCTTTATTAATGTACCTTTACAAATCTGAATGTTGAAAGTAATAATCACCAAATGCTTTTTTATGCTTTATTAATGTACCTTTACAAATCTGAATGTTGAAAGTAAAATTCACCAAATGCTTAATTAATGCTTTATTAATGTACCTTTACAAATCTGAATGTTGAAAGTAACAATCACCAAATTCTTTATTAATGCTTTATTAATGTACCTTTACAAATCTGAATGTTGAAAGTAATAATCACCAAATGTGCAGAACAAGATGTGTAACCCTAACCCATGCAATGTTAATGATATTGAGCAGTGTGTTATAACATGTGTGTGATGCCTGGAGCAGTATGGACTCCTGACTCCAGGCCAGCGGCAGCTAGCGTTGTGTATTTCTTAAGGAGGAGGAGTGTGTCTGAGTCTCTCCTATCAGTGGGCTGACAGCCACACCATCAGGTGATGCATGGGCCAATATGTGTACTGCTGAGAGAGACTCTATCAATCAATCAATCAAATTTATTTATACAGCCCTTTTTACAACAGCAGTTGTCACAAAGTGCCTTTACAAAAACACCCAGCCTAAAACCCCAGTGAGCACGCAACAAAAGGATTGAAGCACGGTGGCTAGGAAAAACTCCCTACGGGGCCGGAGTGTAGGAAGAAACCTAGAGAGGCACCAGGCTCAAAGGGGTG
>JACXGK010015370.1:0-10479 GCA_016801125.1 Novumbra hubbsi | reverse complement strand
AATCATCATATATCAACTGTGGATGTTTCTACTCCCCCTGTGAGTTTGGTTCATTCATTCTGGTCTGTGTTTACATTCCACCGCAAGCCAACGTGCAGGAGGTACAGTCACTGCCGACCAGACACTGTGTGTGGAGCGGGCAAACCCAGACTCCTTTGTTATTGTCCTCTGGGACTTTAACAGGGGAAACCTCAGCCACGAACTCCCTAAATACAGACAATTAATTAAATACCCGACCAGGGAGGAGAACATTCTGGATCACTGTTACACAACAGTCAATAATGCCTATCATGCTGTCCCACGCGCTGCACTGGGTTACTCTGACCACGTCATGGTCCACCTGGTTCCTGCATATAGACAGAAACTCAACCAATGGAGGATCTTCAGGCATGCTTAGAGTGTACTGACTGGGATGTATTCAGGACTGCTTCCTACAGTCTGGATGAGTTCACAGAAGCTGTGACATCATACATCAGTTTCTGTGAGGACTGCTGTATCCCATCATGCACCAGGGTGAGTTATAACAATGACAAACCCTGGTTCACAGCTAAACTCAGACAGCTAAGGATGGAAAAGCAAGAGGCGTTCAAGAGTGGGTATAAGGACAGATTTAAAGGGTCAAAATACAGCTTTAGTAAGGAGGTGAGAAATGCTAAACACCTGAGAGATTACAACAACAATGCTCAGCTAACGACTCTGCCTCTGTCTGGAGGGGCCCAAGACAGATCACCAACTACAAGCCTAAAGCCCCCCATTCCTTCAACGACCTGAACGAGTATATATATATATATATACAATGATTATAACAAGTATAAATTATATTGCCCATGATTTCATGTATAAAAACATCCAAGGGGGTGAATACTTTTTATAAGCATTGTATATGTATATAATATGTATAATATAATATGTAATATATTTATATTACATATCATTGGCCCATTTCCTGAATAGGAGGAGCTATCTAGATGAGTGGTGTAGAGATGATTTTCCTGTAACTGTCTGGAACAGTGGGATGTCTTCAGTTGTTCCCCCTGAGAACACATGTTACAGTCATCACTATGTATCTCTACCCAGTGTTTCTCCTCTCTGTACTTGTAGGTGAGTGATAGTAGAACATTATTTCTTGACCGTAGGATTTCAGTGAATGGACGTGAATGAAACTAATGAAAATCTGTACAGATAATTTCAAATCAATACTAAAATTGCACAACATAGATGAAAACGTATTAGGACCGTTTCTGAACCTAAACACAATGATATACACTTTTGCAGTTGGTATGTAAAGGTCAATGTTCAATATAGATGTACTTTCATGATATAATCCTTTCTGAACTGAAATATTTCATTTAAATGTACTTACAGGTGCCAGTTATGAAAATGACATTAAAACAACTTCCGAATCCGAACATGTCATGGAGGGAAACATGGCTACACTGTCTTGTAACTACTCTTGAACAGTATATACTCTTCAATGGTATCGTCAATATCCCAGATCAGAACCCCAATTCCTCATTTACACAACAGTCTCTTCAAAGCCCACTGAACATAAAGCTCAACCTGAAGACCCTCGACTGTCTGTAAAACTGAATGAAGAGAGAACCAGGGTGGATCTGAAGATCTCCTCTGCTGAAGTGACAGACTCTGCTCTGTACTACTGCGCTCTGCAGCCCACAATGACAGGAAACCCAGACACACTGTACCAAAACCTTCTTTTGTTATTCATACAATCATGCAGAGAATCGACTAGCTATGCCTCCCAGTGGCACGATACACATTGAGAACAGTTGATAAACCATCTATTTGCTGAAAAAGTAACAGGATTAACAAAATGGATAAGCGGCTGCACAAAAACCTACAGACCAAAATGCTTTATTGTGGTATGGATCAAAATGAAACATTAAACCACAATTTGATTTTATATGTATGATGTTTAGATCAAAGAACGGTGCTCAGTTCACATCCTAAAATAAGAACTCAAGAACTTCTCCGTCTTTAATGAACAGTAAGAACGATTATTCAATCTAGTCGTTAATTCTATAATGTAGATTTGTTAACTCTTTGATGCACAACATGGGTCTAAAGTGACACTGACTGAGTTTTCATTTTCTTTATCAATGCAATAAAACATTTTTTATCATTCAGTATTCCAAGTACTCCTATATGATATTTTTTTTACATTTTTTCATATTATTTCTACATCAATTTCACACAAGTAAGTAAACAATTACTCATATGTATTCACTATGGTATTTCATAGGAACCTTTAATATTTGTACAGTTTTGCAATTAAGAACTTTCTTTCTCCATAAAACTATTCACCTGCTACACATTTCACAATCCAACACAGCTGCTTCGGCACAACTGATGTATCTAGGTCTTATTTTCGACATTTAGCTAGCTGTTGAAATATTAAATTCTATTGATTTAATCTAATGTTGAATATTCTATTCAACATTAGTTGTCTAGGCCAACAAAATACATCCAAAGTGTTAGTATGGCGGGTCTCTAGTCCTTCTAGATTAACGGCTGAAATGGCCATAGAGACACTGCATGAAGAACAAGATGAGGAAGGAATTCATAGTCCTCATTCAGAGTCTGAAATCCTTGATGCTGATGACCTAGACTATGTGCCACAGAGTCAAACTGGAGTTGTGGGTATGAATCCAGCTCTCCTAGATGATTTAATTTTTTTTAACTGGACACTTGGTGGGGGAGGGGGGTATAAAACCTATTTAATGTTAAAGTTAAATCATAATACTTATGATATGAGCGTGCTGTTTTCAATAACATGTTTATGTCATAACATATTCACATCATAACAAATTGGACAAGACATGCTGTAGAACATGTCAAGAGCATTGTGAGGAACGACATAAGTAACATATCTATCGTGTGTTATGGAGGGACTCATAGTAGAGGAGGGGCTGAACAGCTGTGAATTATATAGATACAGGAAGAGACTATCAGATACTTTTCAGTTTGGTTTTCACCACCCGCTGCAGGGAATTCCGGTCGGCCGTGGAGCACCTGTTGTACCAAACTTTTGCACAGTTAGTCAGGATGCTCTCAACCGTGCAGCGGTAAAAGTTGACCATGCTGTCGTTGATAGGTGGGCCTTCTTTAACTTTCATAAAAAGTACAGGCGCTGCTGTGCCTTTTTTACCAGGCGAGAGGTGTTGAAGGACCAAGAGAGGTCCCCGGAGATGTGGATACACAGGAAATTGAAGCTGGCCACACGTTCCACCGTGGCCACATCAATGAGGACTGGGGCATGGATACAGCCTTTAGACTTCCTGTAATCCACAATCAGTTCTTTGGTCTTCTTGGTGTTGAGGGCCAGGTTGTTGTCTGCGCACCAAGCCATGTGACCTCCTCTCTGTAGGCTGATTCATTGTTGTCGCTGATCAGACCAACCACCGTGGTGTCGTCTGCAAACTTGGCGCTGGTGTTGGAGCTGTGCAGGGGGACGCAGTCATGGGTGAAGAGAGAGGAGTGGGCCAAGCACAAAGCCCTGTGGGACACCAGTGTTCAGGGTCAAGGTGGAGGAGGTGAGGTTGTCTATCCTGACAGAATGGGGTCTGTTGGTAAGAAAGTCCAGAGTCCAGTTGCAGAGAGAGGGGCTGATCCCAAAGTTGTGGAAGTTGATAACTTGTCTAGAGGGGGTGACCGTGTTGAACGCCGAGCTGAAGTAAATAAACAGCATCCTTACGTATGAGTTGGTTTTGTCCAGGTGGGTCAGGGAAGAGTAGTGGAGAAGGCGTCCTCAGTAGACCTATTAAGGCGATAGTCATACTGGTGAGGGTCCAAAGCTGGAGGGAGGCAGGACTTAAAATGAGCCAAGACCAGTCTTTCGAAGCACTTCATGATCGTGGGGGTGAGTGCGACAGGTCGGAAGTCATTTAGGCTTGACACAATCGACAGCTTTGGCACTGGCACAATGGTTGTGGTCTTAAACAATGAATAACATTTCCAATAGAGGGCAACAAAATCAAACATTTTTGACTGTTTGAGGAAGTGACGTGTTATTTTCAGCAGCAGGAAGAAGTCTGCTTCTGCATATATGTCAACTCTGGGGTGGGGTTTACAGGTTTGAATTGAAACAGATTTTACTCTAATGTGTTCAGCAGCCAACAATGTCAGTTCCTACATGTATTTTGCTTTTATTATTTGCATGTAAGTAACCATTTAATGTTAAATTATTGGAATTTTTACATTTTGAAGAAAATTATTTTGTAATAATGAACAAAATCTTCTTTTTTTCAGGGGGCTGTAATGGTAGAGATATTCGACCAACAAGACATGAGGTTTATGCTCTGTCAGGTAGTAATATTACACTTTCATGCACCTACTCATCTGCATTATCTCTTCTATGGTATCGCCAAGACCCTGGATCAGCTCCTCAGTACCTCTCACGTGTCATGAACAGTGGATCTGGATATGAGTCACGGTCTGACAATCTAGATCCTCGATATTCAGCCAAACGGAATGATGAGAAGACCCGTATAAATCTGATGATCTCCTCTGCTGAAGTGACAGACTCTGCTCTGTACTACTGTGCTCTGAAGCCCACAGTGACAGGAAACATACAAACACTGTACAGAAACCTCACCGTATTATACAACAGGAGATGTTGCATCTCAAGGATGTTCTTTTTGACTGAACACAAGGTGAGCAGAAGACAATATTGTCTCTGATTGGTTTTGGTCTCCTGAGAGTAAATGTTAACATTATGACCATTCTGTGCAACGTCTGAGATGCATTTACAGTGAACACTTTTGGTTGTTCAACTGGTTGGTTAACTCTCCTAACATATACAACCAGTAGTTTTTCCAGTTTTATAAAGTAATAATAGTAGTGACCTCAATACAAATTCCGCTTGAACAAAATCTGCTACTTAACGTTCAAATGATTGTGTCAAATACCAGGATGAACTTTGATACATGGTAATGTAGGAAGCTTTGTAACTGTAACATGCAACTAATCAGGTTCACCACACAACCTCCAATGGTATCGTCAACTCTCAAATTCTTCATCTCTGCAGTCTATTTAGATCCCTCCGGATTGGAATCTACTCCTTTATAGCCCGAACTGTCTGTTAAACTGAATAAAGGGCTAACATGTGTGGATGTAGAGAATTCTTCTACTAAAGTAACATACTCAAACCTTTACTTCTGTGTCCTGGAGCCCAAAGTGACAGGCAACCCAGAAACAATGTACAAAATGTGGACAACATACATTTCACAGGGACACAGTGTCAAGAGAAGGTGGGGTTTAATCAAGATCCACTTGGGATGTTAGTCTTCATGAAGTTGCCCACAGTGACAGGAAACCCTATAACAATGCACAAAAACATGGAGAGCTTTGGAAGTAATGTCATGGAAATGACATCACACTGTTTGGATTGGAAGTTGATGTCATAAAGCTGTCATTCAACTACTCTTCAGCGAGTTCTTTCTAGTGGTACCACTTCAGAAAATGAGATAATATCCACAGGAGATCTCTATTCATTTAAACAGACTGTTGAGTGTATTAAGGTGTTCATTCCATTAGGGATGTAGATTGAAAATGATTTTAATAACTGAACAGTCTGTGTTATTATTTCAGTAGTATTCAGTTAACCGAAGTACATGTCTTCAGAAACTACAGAAATAACATAATTGCGACTACTTAACGTGCAGAGGAGTTGTCATTGTAATCTAAAGACGGCTTAATGGCCATTCGGGTGTGAAAAGAGAGCGCTGGATACAGAGCTAGAGGAAAAATATTCTTAATTGTCCAATAGAGGATGACTAGGCTGACAATGATATTTTACTGCTTTGAGTATTTGACAGGGTTGTAGTAACAAGCAGAGAGTCTCATTCTGGGTATTTGTAAACTGTATTTGGGGGAAGGGTATATGTACAGAGGGGGTAATTTTTGTTAGAAAATTAACCACTCTAATATATCAGACAGATGGGTTTATAAGTTTAGACATCTTGGTGTGTTGTGTCATTTCAGTTAATTGGTGCGTAAAAGGTATTAGCAATATGGTTATATATATATATATATATGTATATATATATCTCACTGTGTAAAGCATTATAGGTTACGAATTGCAAATATGTTAACATGTTAATTGTCATTTATTTAAAGTAGCAGTGATGAGGAAGACATTATTCCAGGCAGAAGTGAAGAGCAAGGTAATGAGTAGGAATGAGTAACCCTTTACTAGTTACACTAACTATACCGTAGAACAAAACCAGTTGTTGCATCAACCCATTCTGGACTGTGTGTTAAACTAAATGGCCAGAAGACCCGTGTGGATCTGAAGATCTCCTCTGCTGAAGTGACAGACTCTGCTCTGTACTACTGTGCTCTGAGGTCCACAGTGACAGGCAACCCAAATTTAAAGTTTGGTTGATATTTTTCAGTTTCTGTAAGACATAATGCAAATGTTCTGTTTATTATGTTATATTTTCATACAATAAACAATTTCTAGTTGTTTGGAACCCCAGAAAATGTCCAAATGTGAATCAAAACAACCTACCTGTTGGAGTATACTATGTGTTTCTCAATGAAAACAACTACATCAACATACGTTTCTATATGGAAACATACAAACGCTGTACAAAAACCTCACCGTATTATACACCAGGAGTTGTTGCATCTCATGCTTGTTCTTTTTGACTAAACACAAGGTGTGGAAGACAACATTCTCTCTTATTGGTTTTGGTCTCAAAGTGGACACTTTAACAATATGAACATTCTGGGAATGTCTGGAATGCATTTACACTGAACACTTTTGGTTGTTAATCTTAACGTTCTTAACATTTACAACCAGTGAGTCATCGTGTTTTCTAAAGGGTAAATAATAATAATAATAGTGGTGACTTCGTGGAAATGACATCACACTGTTTGGATTGGAATGTAGATAGTAAGATCCACAGGAGATCTCTATTCATTTTTACATACAGTTGAGTGTACGGAGGTGTTGATTCCCACGAGGGATGTCGATTGGACATGATTTTAATATCTGAATACTCTGTGTTATTATTCGAAGAGTATGCGGTTAACAAACTCTATGCAGGAACCCATAGATAAGTATGTTTACTGATAACATAATTTGCAAAAATCAGACTGTTCATTACTTTATTTCCTTGCATTAGTTAATTGAATTGTTATTTGAATTATTAGTATAATTATGATACTAGTATTAATTAGTTTGCTGGGTAATACACATGGATCAAATTGAGGAAAGTGAAAGCATACATTTTTAGAATGGCAAGTAATTCAAGCTTTTATACTCTAACCAAGACCAGTCTGGTAGTAATGGTAGTTTTTCTTTATACAGAACCCAACAGCAGTTTTATTTGACTATTGAAAACATATATGTAGTACTGCAATACAGGCCTTATATCATTGACCAAGACTGTAAGCAACATTCAACTTTCACATAGACTTTCATATCTTGCTTTATAATCTAAGTTTGAGGTAGGCAATGTTGGACTATACATTATCATAACATTATCATAACATTATCATAACATCATCATAACATCATCATAACATTTTACTCCTCTGCACAGGCTCCTCCTCCATGCTTGTCAGTGGCTGGTGGTTCTGCAGCCTGAGAAACATGGAAGGGAGAACAGCTAATATCTTTTAAATATCCTCTTAAAATATTCCTTTATAGAGATGGCACTCTGTTGAGATGGTAATAGTTGTGATGGGCTTTTTAAAACCTTTCATAAACATGCTCCTATTTCTGTATATCAAAAAAAAAATGTTACCGGTTATTTTCATTTGTATTCTCTTTCCCTCAGAGATGAGACAATGTGAATCAACCATCAAGACGTGGTTGTTACCAAAAACGGGACGGTATCACTGAGTTATGAATATAAAATTAGTACAACTCCTTATCTATTTTTGAATAAACAAGAAACAAATTACTTCCCAAATATGCTGAGCCATATATCTTTGGAAGATGGTCAACATGTGTCAGTCTGTGGCCCACCTTGCAGAACACTTGGGACATTACTGGGACATCATGTCCCCATCTGTGCTCTTCACCATGTATCAAGGAACTGACAATAATCCCAACAGATGATGTGTTTGGGATGGAGGATGATGTCATACTGTTGTCTTCTATAGTATAACTGTTAACATGTGTACCCCGTCTTTCAAGTTGAATTTTAACAAATGATATGGCCCAATACAGGGTGAAAAAGTCACTCACACCGTTTTGAAAATGCAAATTACAACAGGGAGAAGTCTGCATCTCACCAATCAATCCAGTCAGTTCTCTTATATTTGGTGGGATCGTTTGTAAAGAGAAGGTTTACACTGGTTTTTTAAGGCACACCAGGCACACCAACTACATCCGAGATCAAATTACACATCAAGATCAAATAATCGCGCTAACTATGATCCGGCTAATTTGGTTCTTCGACACAACTGTTGGTGATGATCAGTATAGCTGGATTGAGTTATGTGGGATAATTGCCTGTTCATGCGTTGGTTGAAATGGGGGTATGAATCGATAGTAGACACATTGATCATAAACGCTAAAATTGGCTGCTCACCCTGCCCAAAGCACGCCCAGTACTTTTTTGCAACAGAGCTAGAGCTGTTGCTGGAAGGTTATGCAAAAATTTAAAAGATAATTAAAACGCCAGGGAACACCTCAAAGTCCGCAAAAGCCAGGAGAGAGTGCTGGCAGAAAGTTGCAAACAAATGAAAAGTTTTGACCATGTTTGATGTTCTAAATATTTGTATTTCGGATTTGAACTATTTCATAATTACTTTTTTCATCTCTGAATAAAAATGAAATACAATATTGTTCTACAAAATGTTAATCATACTACTTATGATTAACTACTTATACTGCCTGCATGCATAGCCTCTGTTTCCAAGCAGGATCCCGTCACAATCACCGATATAATGGAAAAACGAAGGTTTGTGAGGCCCAGCATAAGTGTATGTAACACTGACCTTCCCTCAAATAATGTGCATGATTGTGACTCTCTGAAAATGCTTGTGTCAATGGCAGGTCCAGGCCATTTTGCCTTCACATTTGTGATATGACACACACATCAGTCACACACCATCTACGAGAGTATAGTCGGTCAATGGTATATCTTTTTTGAAATTGTATTTGATAAATTACTAATCTGGAATCCCAATAGTAATTGTCCTGCACATTTATACTGTAAACCCCCTTTCGGTTCACAAAATCCCCTTTATTGGGGCACGATCGAACCTTGATGGGGATGTGTTTGCAGTCTATGGCACCTATAACGTTAGGGAAGCCTGGGGGACCTTGATGGGGATGTGTGTGCAGTCTATGGCACCTATAACATTAGGGAAGCCTGGGGGACCTTGATGGGGATGTGTGTGCAGTCTATGGCACCTGTAACATTAGGGAAGCCTGGGGGACCTTGATGGGGATGTGTGAGCAGTCTATGGCACCTATAACGTTAGGGAAGCCTGGGGGACCTTGATGGGGATGTGTGTGCAGTCTATGGCACCTATATCGTTAGGGAAGCCTGGGGGACCTTGATGGGGATGTGTGTGCAGTCTATGGCACCTATAACATTAGGGAAGCCTGGGGGACACAAGTCATCCATATTGTCATGGTCATGATGGCATAAACTTCCGTAACAGTTGTTTATGTACCTGCAATGGCATTGAAATTCTGTTTCACAGCCTGGGGCCCCAAGTGGCTTGGAAATACCACAAAAGCCCCTAAAAACTGCTTGAACGTCAAGTAAACTGTGCGAATGGCACGACAGACAGCACTTTTCTCCGCAACATCAATCGTAAAAAGAAAGTGCCACTCGCAAAGAATCACAGGGCAATACCCACAGTTTGTGCTGTGGTTAAAGCCTGAATCCGAGTTGAACATTTAACATGTGGTTCCAACATGTTAACTATGTAAATTAGTCCCTCACCAGAAAACCGACATCTCTCATGAAGTAAAATATCACGCTGCGCTAAAGGATCTTGTCTATCACGTAACACACAATTAATTCAAAAACTCAAATTGCTAATTATCCTCGCACCTTCCACAACTAGTTGCTCTCATAAAAACGGACAAGCCATGGCTGTTATTGACTTCCTATGTCACCTAGAGTTGGCCACCCAGCCAAACTGAGCGATCAGGGTAGAAGGGCCTTAGTCCGGGAGGTGACCATGAACCCGATGGTCACTCTGTAAGAGCTCCAGCGCTGCTCTGTGAAGAGAGGAGAACCTTCCGTAAGATAACATTTCTTGGTGGTGGTGGACCCAGGGGAACTCCTCCATTCATTCATTTATGTTCTCGCCGTTTTAGCTTCAAATGCCTTTTCATCCGCAATTTATTGTTTCCCCACTTTCCCTGGCACCTGGACAGTTTTAAAGGCTTGAAGGAATGTCTTGAGCCTGTCTACAAGCGAATTAAACTCAGTTTGGGTCAAGGAGGTTTGCACTTTCGCGGGTAGTGTGATAAATAATGTTCAC
>JACXGK010015369.1:0-10499 GCA_016801125.1 Novumbra hubbsi | reverse complement strand
CTACCCTCTCCACCTCCTCTCCCCGTTCTACCTCTTCCTCCTCTCCCCGTTTTACCTCCTTCACCCTTTCCTCTGCCCTCCCGTCTACTTTGGCCACTTCTTTCCCGGCCGGGGGGGGGGGGGGGGGGTTCCGGTGACGAGATGCAGCCGCTACATTCAGTAACGCCCCCCCAGCCTCAGTGAGGCAGAGGCAAGGGGGAGGAGGGGCTTAGGGGGAGGGGGTCATCAATGTCAGCAGATTTTCAGCATCAGGACCCCGGTGAAAGAGTGTGTGTAACATCTCAAATACTAGAGCAGAATGACTGACCTCAACACCAAGCATGACTCTCTCTCTCTCACACGAGTGTTCACTTGCTCTCACACAAAGAGTATTAGGGATTCATGCATCAAGGGTGAAGTACATGCACGCACATACACAACGCCATTAGTTGACTATTAAGCGATTAAGACTAATTAATGAAACAGACACATTTTACAATACTCTTCCATTAGTCCTTCTACCCATATTGTATCTACCGTTAAACAAGGTCAAACACACAGACTGATGAAAAGACATAGTGCCTCATCTGCAGCCCATCCATTCAGACACATATCGTAACTGGCCCACCGATCTGCACTACGCTGGCCCACCGATCTGCACTACGCTGGCCCACCGATCTGCACTACGCTGGCCCACCGATCTGCACTACGCTGGCCCACCGATCTGCACTACGCTGGCCCACCGATCTGCACTACGCTGGCTCACTGATCTGCACTACGCTGGCCCACCGATCTGCACTACGCTGGCCCACCGATCTGCAGTATGCTGGCCCATTGTATGCCTCTCTGTCCTCATCAATACCACCCTGAATGCTTATTTCCCAACAGGGAAGAATGAAAAGAGAGAGATGTGCTGTGTCCCTGAAGGAACAGCGTGGAGCCCTGGTTTTGACTCAGGCCATGGGGCGGTGCAGTAATACAGCAAGAGGCGGCCTTTCCAGAAGGAACTGCCACTTTCAGAGGCTGACAGGTCAATTTCCAAGAGCGAACGGTCAGTGGGACCGAACTAGACGAAATGTATAAGCTAAGGTGCTGCAGCATTGCAGTGTGTCTCAGTGTACACACACACACAGACCCACACACACACACACACAGACACACAGACACTGACATACATGCATGCAGGAGCAGGGGGGCTAAACCCTGAGCAGCTGGAAAAACGATTTTCCCAATTAAAATCTGTCTGCTGAGTAAACACATTCTCCACAGAAAAGCCTGAGTGTCCCTCTCTCCGTGCAGTTAGCTATGCAAGGCCTCTGTGGCTCTTCTCATTCACTGCCTCTGTAACTGTAAACATTAGCTTAGAGGGTTTACCTAAGATGACAAACGCCACTGGGAACGGCGGTTATTATCTCTGCAATGCTATCCATCAAACTCAAACACACACACACACACACTCGGTGCCGTATGGACCTGTCGGGACACCATACTCATTGAGAACGCAGTTAGGTGTTAATATACAGTTGTTGTTGTTGTGTTTTGGTACACTAGTATTGTTTGTTTAGTCTACCAAGATGATTATTAAAATCTGTTTTCAATTGGTTGTGAGCAATTCATTACTACGGTAGAATTTGATGTTGGTTTCTCTGGAGTGGTTCAGTTAAAGTGTTGTTTTTCCCCGGTGCTTCTGTTCGAAAAGCAATTTTCAGAAAGAAAAATAAATACAATAGAAGGATTTGGGATTACACTTGGGAGCTAGGAGGGGCAATGACCGACTGAAACAACGTCTGTCTGTTTGGAGAGATCTATATAGAGAATTTCTCATTGCTGCATGCTGTGGAGAAAAGGCCCCCTCCTCAAACATCTTCCCTACCTGACCCAGACAGTCCTACCATACTCCATGTTCCCTTTCTCGTTTGGGGGAAGAAAGAAAGAGAGAGAAAAATAGAGAAAGCTCTTATTCACTAAATTGCTAGGAGCAGGAATGAAGTCAGAAAAAATCAGTAAAGGAGGAAAAACGACACAGAGGAGAGACGTTGCTCAACTGGGCTGAGAGCACAGCTATTAAATATCAATTTTATGTTGCCAGCCTGCTAGTCTGTTGTTAAACGATGCCCATACAAGAAACAGATGAGTCCAGCGGGACAGGGGAGGCACAGTAGAAACAGTCTTAGTAGTGATAGTAACAGTGGTGATTGTCAAAGTTGTGATGGTCATATAGTGGTTATAGTCATATAATGGTCATAGTCATACTGTGGTGATAGTCATATAGTGGTTATGTCATATAGTGGTGATAGTAATAGTGGTAATAGTCATATAGTGGTGATAGTAATAGTGGTGATAGTAATATAGTGGTTATGTCATATAGTGGTGATAGTCATATAGTGGTTAAAGTAATAGTGGTGATAGTCATATAGCGGTGATAGTAATATTGGTGATAGTAATATAGTGGTGATAGTCATATAGTGGTGATAGTAATAGTGGTGACAGTCATATAGTAGCGAAAGTAATAGTGGTGATAGTCATATAGTGGTTATGTCATATAGTGATGATAGTCATATAGTGGTGATAGTAATAGTGGTGATAGTCATATAGTGGTGATAGTAATAGTGGTGATAGTCATATAGTAGTGATAGTAATAGTAGTGACAGTCATATGTGGTGATAGTCATGTAGTGGTTATAGTCATATAGTAGTGATAGTAATAGTGGTGATGGTCATACAGTGGTTATAGTAATAGTGGTGATAGTCATATAGTAGTGATAGTAATAGTGGTGACAGTCATATAGTAGTGATAGTAATAGTGGTGACAGTCATATAGTAGTGATAGTAATAGTGGTGACAGTCATATAATAGTGATAGTAATAGTGGTGACAGTCATATAGTTGTGATAGTAATAGTGGTGACAGTCATATAGTTGTGATAGTAATAGTGGTGACAGTCATATAGTAGTGATAGTAATAGTGGTGACCACCATATAGTAGTGATAGTAATAGTGGTGATAGTCATATAGTAGTGATAGTAAGAGTGGTGACAGTCATATAGTGGTGACAACCATATAGTGGTTATAGTCATAAAGTGGGTATAGTCATATAGTGGTGACAGTCAAAGTGGCCATACTGTTGATAGCCATAGTCTGGAAACAAGCATACATTTTTTTTTTTTAGAAAATGTCTGGTTTGCGAAAGACCCAGACTCCTTTGGGCAGCTCATTGCCAAAACAAAGACGGATCCATGTGCAGACCGGGTCAACTTGAATTGACGTCTCTATTTTCCCTTGTTCATTACCAAGCTACTGACCGGCTAACGCGCAACAACACATCATTATAGATAGCAATAGCAAAGTACCTAACACCACCTCCGGTGAAAAGTGATGACTCACTGCTTCGCAGAGCTGCCTCTTCCCCAGTCCGCCCCCGCCCATCTTTAACGAGAAAGGAGGGATCGAGAAAGTACGGGAGAGGAGGGTTTGGGGCAGTGGCTTAGCAGAGGGAGGAAGGGCCGGGGGGGGGTGGAGCAAACGAGCCGCGTTGCTCATATGTCATGTAATTAACCTTTGCTGTCTGAATGTGCAGCGCTCCGTTTGGTTTAAAGCTCTACCGACCTTTAGTTAGCATTCTTAACCCACTTTACCCAACACACACACACACACCATATCGTTTTCATGAGGTGTGATGAATTTTATGTGCGCGCATTGCATGGACAGTCAAGATTAAGAACTTCCACTGAGTGGCAACTGGCAATTCACATTTGTCTTGTTCATTGTTCCACAGATACATTCCCACAACGCCTTACCATTTGTCAGTTGAGGATCCCCTCACTGGCGGAGCACATATTCTCCTTTCGTTTCAGAACTCCCTTAACTGAACTCCACGTCTGCCCCTTACAACACGGACTGTTTCAGTGAACTCCTTCTGTATTCTGTTTGATGTAGGCCTAGTTCTCTACCCCTCACAAAACATTGACGTCTCAAAGCATCTGGGTACATCTTTACTGAAATTACAGCTCCTGTTTACTTTTGCACGTCCTCCTTCAAGATCCCACAGCTTAATTAGTTCTGTTAGTTCCTAATGGAAAATAGTTTGAGGTGCGGTTTTGTTTTCTCAGTTCAAGGGATGCATGCCAAATTTTATGCAAACAAGGAAAGCCGATACTGTGGATTGGGTCGATCAGAGTCTTTTGTCCGAGCCTAAGCTCTATGATCATTATTTACAACATATTTTCAGTTGAAATACATACTGATATGATTTACAGTTCCCTCCTGGTGAAAAACTACCAATACCAACATTTTATGAAGTTTTTCTGTTATACTAAGTACCTATCAAACTAGCAACATAATAACATTTGCATTATCCTGCTAGCATCCATTAATGGCCTACTTATCCTCCATACTCATAACAGCTACCAAGAAGCAATTTGAGTTTATCAGCTCATCAATCAAGTTTGAGCTAACTTGTCTAACTAGCTTATCTTACAGGGAATGCATGTCTGCAGGGTTGATAGACTTTAGACAAGCAAGAACATGCTAAACTGAATAATACTCTTATCCCACTCAATGTAACACTATGACTTTAACAAAGATGCATTGCAGCATCACACTTTCTTTCAAAGAGACCACTTATCAGGAGGATAGAAAAAATGCTTAGATTTTGTTTATATACTTGGCAAATTGTCATTAACATTCACTTTAAAACGAATACATAAAATCTATAGTCTGCAGTTTGTAGGTTAATTGTGATTGATGTCACATTTGTCCAAGAGACAGATCAATCTCATGTCTTTGATTAAAAATTACTCATTAATCCTCATTAATATATATCTTCAAAAAGAACAATCAGAGGTATGTTCAGAACTAAAATTATGGATCTAGAGTAAAATAAAAAGTTTTACTGTCCTACAGGCAAAACATGTGACATTCACTCGGTCCAGACCATCCACCACAAACATGCATGTTGGATGAGAGTTATATGTAGACATGATGGTCACACGGAGCCCCTAAAGCACTCCCACCCGCCTTATCTCCTTCCAATACACCCCGCCCCTCTCCTCCCACTCCGCCCCACCTCCCACGCCACCCCTCTCCTCCCAACCCCACCTGTCCCACCCCTCCACATACCAGACGGTGCATAGATGCCCCTTTCATCGAGTCGTGCCCGGGTGTTGCACTGACAGCACTATAACACTTACTGGCGTTCAGACAGTGTAATATTATGGGTCGGCCACGGCTTTGCACACTGCGGGGGTGAGTTATTGTTCCCCTGGGAAATACACTCTAATTAATAATTACACAGCTAGCAGCTGGAGATGGGAAAACGGACTCACAATTCTGTCTCCGGGCTGCTCCAAATGAGCAGCGGGCGTCCCAAATGACGCCCTAAACCCGCCGGTGCCACCGACCGGGGCGCACGAGGGCAACAGTGTGCCGTTTGGGACGCTAGCAGAGTGTTAGCGAAGCATGCTAAGTACAATATCAATATTGGTGCAAACTGCAGATGGAAAGTCTCAGGTGTACCCCACGAGTTACACTTCAATCGATCCGGGGGAAAACAATATTGGCAGCAGGTGGACGCCGTTACGGCGCGGGGCTCTTCGAAAAAAGATCTGGGTTCTTAGGAAGAATCAACGGAACCGGAGCAGCACCGCCGCCCAATTTGTGCATAAACGAGTTGGTTCGGCGAGGAAGATCAAAAGATCGATATCCCCGAAACCACGCTCCATAAAAACCGATGCCGCTGACTGGAAGTTGTAAAGGTGCCTCGCGACGTGACGAAAGGAGATTTGCCTTTAACCGCGAAACTGCGTCTTGAATCCCTCCTCTCTTTAGACGAACGCACAACCACATCCCACAGAAAGAGGGATTACGCTGGAAAGCCATTTCATTTATTTGCCATTAGGATCCCATGGTGGAAAGAACCATTGTTCGCCTGAACCCAGAGGGGCCGTAACCACGGGAGAGAAGAGCAGGAGATTTGGAGCACCGAATAAATGGTCTCTTTAACCTGCCATTACTATGGGCCACATGCTGTATGCACAATGGCACACACACACACACACAGCAAGTGTTCTGTTTACAAGATGTTAATTGGGAGTCAGTAAGAGTCTGATGGCGGAGGGGGTGGGAGGTTAACCGTTCTGGCTCCAACTCAGAGCACACATGCAGGTTGGAAAGACGTCTGGCGGTGTGTGTCGCCGGCATGTGACGTGTGTAGCACGAGCAACACGTGCACGGTCACTTGACTGCGTGCATGTTGGCTTCGTGGCAAGGCCGCAGAGGTTAAACACAACAAGACCCATCACCAGGACACAGAGGTTTAAACACAACAAGACCCATCACCAGGACACAGAGGTTTAAACACAACAAGACCCATCACCTGGACACAGAGGTTTAAACACAACAAGACCCATCACCAGGACACAGAGGTTTAAACACACGCCACGGCTTCCTCATCCCTCACCACCTCCAAGGTCAGCAAATGGAATACTCTCGGGGGAATCATCCATCTCACTACATCAGGGGAAGATTCCTCCATTTAGAAACACGATTGTCCTAAGAGCTCTGCTTATATCCTTGTACTGCTGGATGGTTTCATTTTTTTTAATTAACCCTTAAGAGCTACAAACCTGGGTGGAAAAGCAAAGCCGTAGATTTGAGTGAGCCTGTCCAAAAAGTACCTTTATCATACCCACCCCGCCCCCGTAGCGCTGTACTGGGCCTTTGAAGTTCACACAACTGCAGTGGTTCAAATAGGGCCCTGTAGCTTTCAGACAGTCTGTCAATGGGTCCGTCAAGCACATAAGAATAGGAGGGACGTGGGCTTTTTAAAGAGTGTCACGTCCTCCCTGGGGTCCCAGAGACCTGGAACAGTCACATCCAGTCAGGTTGGAGGCGTGACTCCTGCTGAGATGAAAGGGGCAAGGAGACCGACTGCCATGACAGGTGCTATTCACTGAGGGGGGCGTTTTTATATCAGGCCATTCCCTCCACAACCACAAATGCCTATGCAGACACCCACACACACACACACACACAGGACGCAACAAGGTACTAGAGTTGGTTACATGTAGGGAAGTGAAGGAGCTCCTTGGAGGCCCTGGCGACGAATTAAACATGCCGAAAGGATCAAACGGCGGCGGCCCAATCAAACGCTTTAGAGCATCAACAGGAAGCGTCGCGCTGTCGGGGTGGAGGGATACATCGCCCACATCAGAGAGATCCAGAGACAACCGGGGCGGTTGACGCCACACGCCGGGCTGATCGTCATTGATACCGACGTCACCGCGGTGCCGGAGAACATCACAGGAACCAAGGCAAGGGGGAGGAGAGGAGGGAAACGAGGAGGTGAAGCGGTCTCCCTTGCACCTCAGCCCCTCGGTCCTGGTCACATTCTGCTCTCCATCATCCCCATCATCGTCATCCCACTTTCATTTCCCTCGCGTCCAAAACTCCAGCTACACCTCGCTAAAGCCCATCGGGGCTTAAGGAATCCACGCCACACAGTCAGACGCTCCGTTCCCTCTGTTGGAAGGGGGGGCTTCCAGGTAATACTCTGCAGGGCCGATTGTTCACTTCTAACAGGCTGTGTGCACTGGAGCGGCGGTGTTCAAGCAGTTATGAAGACCTCTGAGGGGGCGAACCCCACGCATGAAATAACTCCCAAAGGATAAAAGGATGAGGTTTTGTGGAGACCAGGGCAGACAAAAAGGGAATGCTAATATATTCACTCATCCAAGAACGCGGTTGTCGCGCCGATGTGTCTAGGATGGATTCACACAAATTCGGTACCTTAAAGGGTCAGTTCACCCTTGGGTGACTTTTGGTTCTCGGCGGCAGTGAGATTTGTTTCATAGTTGATTGGCAAGAAGGAGCAAGGTTTACTTTTTTAACCTGTTATGTCGCTGTGTGTACTGAAGGCCAAGCAAGACCTGGAATACGAACGCACTTATACGTTTCATTTCGCTAAGACGATTCATACTTATTCATGGTCCTTGATTGATACATTGATACATGCACAAGGGGTCAATTTCTCCTTTCTAAAAGACTGCCTGTATAAAGTTCCTATTCTGCCCAAGTCCCTCCACCTTTTCTCCACTGGGCGAGCTCTGTTAATCCACAGTAGATTGGATGTTGCTAGTAGGTAACTTTACATTAAGAAGCACAGTGGCTTTTTGTCATGATTTTAAAAATACATTTTTGATGAATGAAACATTATGTTGCAACATGATATTGAACCATAAATGTTTGAACTGAATTAGGCTGGATATTTTCGGATTTGTTTCCTACCTGGTGAAATGCCTTCAACACGGATTTAACTATTTACTAATCGTTAGCATTCTCTCAGAGATATTGATCTTTACAGTCAAAAGGACGTGGTCGTTGATGATACATTTCTAATCCGCTCCGGCGATTATCCCACGGTAAGGTTCACATCGTAGACTTGGGAATACATTTCGCATGGTCCTAAATACATTAACACTTATTTGAGAAATTTCACTTTACGACAGCCATTCCTCATTGGTTTATTTTAAAACCTCTTTACCAAATACCAAGGAGTCTCCTTAAGGCTACTCAACACTGGCCTTATTGGATGACATGCCATTTAGTACAATGGCCCTAGTCTCATCGGAAAACAAAACCATAAAACACACACCTCAACTCAACCAGGTATCAGGATTGTTGATGCGTTCAGGCGTTTGTTTTAAGGTGGTTACTGTAATTGTGAAGGTGCACACACACACACACACACACACTCTCCCTATCCTCCCTATCTCCTGCCCTCCTCTTCCGCCCTTCACACCTCATTATACCATCCATCTTTTCCGAAGAGCGGCTCAGGACTCGACCACCCCAATCCCAGTCGTACATCTGCTCTGGAAACAACCCGGACAAACAAAAGCAATTCCACTTGCAGGTGAGAGAGAAGAGCGGGAGACAGGGATATTTCATAATTGTATCGTGAGAGGGAGGGGGGAAGGATCCAGTTTAATGCAGGGCTTCACCTTCACCAGAGGGGTTGCCAGACAGGCGTGGCCCAAGTAAGAGGTCGACAGAACAGGTACCTGCTGATGTAACCTGATGCAACAAGCCAAAATGCAGCGCTGAAAAAAGATGAATTGACTGCGTCACTAGGGCGTAACGGTAAGATCAAATAGAAAGGCAACACAGCACTTGGATCGGATTCCTCTCTCTTCAGAACTTACCTGAAAAGTCGCCTCAGCGAAAATAATCGGCTGCATGGTGAAACAACCAGGACACATATCTATTTTAAATTGAAAGAGCGCAACAAGAAGCCGGCTGAGGGCGGGGGAGCGAGGAGCAGACTTTTTCAGCCCAGTCTCCGCAGTTATAGATCGTCACAAAACATTCTTTGAATAATTTCCAATCCTGCATTTTCTTTAGGTTTTGCTGTTCTTGTCCCTGCCCTCCTCCCCCTGCCCTCCTCCCCCTGCCCTCCTCCCCCTGCCCTCCTCCCCCCTGCCCTCCTCCCACCGGTCCATTCACATTCCACCCAAAAGGAACAAAAAAAGAAACAACCTCTAGTGATCCACTGTTTTCCTGCTACAATCTATCTCACAGACCAGCCAGTCCTACCCAGTATTTGATCATTTTATTGTTTCCTTTTTGGCATACGTCCTTTCATTCTACTGCGATGTCTCACGAGGGCCTTGAACCTACCTGAGTTTAGTCTATGATTGTAGCTCCTGCCCCCAGAAAATGAACGATTTGCCCAAGAGCATGACAAAGCTTCGTAATGCCTGACGGAACGGTCTGCATTCCTGGTTGTAACTTTGTATAATGACTCTCCAGCCACCGGTGAACACCACCTGCAGAGATGATCCAATGCCTTAGACCCGGTTTACACTGTGCACCAGCCTGATATCGATGACCTTTACAATGATTGTAACAGTCAGATGAAGCTTTTGTACTTTGTGCGTAGAGTTCTTGGGCACCAAGAGCAGGTGAGGTATCACCCGACTGGTTGCAATATGGACGAGGAGAAGTCTGGCGGCTATACATTTACCTACATCCACCAGATTTGCCCACCACAAGATTGGTAAACCATCACCGAAGACTATCGCAATCGTAGCAAATCTCTCTGCTCACGCCGTGACTTGACCCTCTCCGTCATTGTAGGATGGATCATTCAGACTGGCCTCGGTTGGTACACTGGTCACAGCATAATGAATATGAATTCCAGACAAGGGAAACATGCAGGTCTGTGTTAACGCATTCGCTGTTCTCTGATGGGTCTGCAACTAAAGTGAAACTTTGTGATGGTTGTGTGAAATGGCAATGGTTTTAGCTTGGGCACTGACTGTTGGTTTGTGTATGCAATTTAAGAGCAGACATCTGAATTCCCTTGACATGTTTTTGCCTAAACCAAAAGATAGAGAATGAAGAGAAAGAGAAACTTCGCACCTCATTGCGCTGTTCACATTGAGGGTGAACCAATCTGCAAGGTAATTTAAAATAAATACAAGTAAAGACAAACTAAATGATGGACATTGCACCCCCCCCCCCCC